>JAJEKB010020993.1:124157-150048 GCA_022393335.1 Macrotrachela quadricornifera | reverse complement strand
TGTAACTATAAAATAAGTCATCTTGTGGGATATTTTGTATTTTTAAATGAAATGGAGGAGGGAACTCTTTTTTGTCTGAGAGAGAGAGAATATTGGCAGTTTTATATTTATTTTGGATTGAGTGATAATATTTTTCAGATAAAGTTTAATTCATACCTAATTCACAACAACTTTGAGACTGAATTTCTCTCTCTTACGGTACAATAAAACGAATTATCTACGACTGTCGAAATGATAAGAAAAGTTATATCATGAATGTCCCATCAACCTAAGCAAGAACGAATTAGACTTTGTTGCGAAACTTTGACAAAATTTTTTAATGATTTCTGATGATCATGTGATATTATTCTAGATCAGTTGAGCACAGGTTAACTAACACAAGCTCCTGTAGCGAAGGTGATTCACCAACAACTACTGTTTGACGAGACAGAGGATTGACATTTTCCATATATATACATGAAATGGTACTCGAAGTGCAAATCAAGATTTGTGTTTAAGCAGCTCTTTCTTAAAGATCTTTTTAAAAAACTAATTCTATTCATAAATCGAAATATTTATAGAGAATACCTCCTATTCCGTGATGTCGAACATTAGTGGAATCAGTTCCGCCTAGGATCTAGTTACATCCGGTTCCGGAAACCGATATTAGCATAATACGATTCAATTCCGGAATCACATATACATCAGCCTTTTACTGATGGCGCTGAGTTATCAAAATGACTATTTTCGAACGTTTAATAAAGTAAGAGTGAAATATTCTCTTTTTATTTAACGATGATACAACTTTTGGTCTACCCTATAAGTATATCATTATTATTGAAATGAAAAAGTGTTTAAATATAATTATAAAAGAGCACAATCATTTGACATATAAACACGATGAATATTAAACGAATCATTTGTATCAATATTAATAATATAATTAATAAAAATTTCACGCATTTGATGAACATTTTTAATTTGTTGACGAACACATTGTTTATTTGGATTTGTTCTTAATTCAGGACGTAATGAACCCATAAAAAAAATTCTTTTACCAAAAAATTCTTGTAAATTATGTTTAAAAATTTTTTCTGATTGAAAAAATTCATTAATTTTATCTTCTCTTTGTTTCCAATTTGTTTCTTCACAATGTGTTACAATTAAACATATATATTCATGTAAATATGGATAATTATCTTTAACAAATATCATTGAATCAATATCTTCATTATCTAAATTACTTTGAAAACTAATAACAAATGCAAATAAATGTATATTAGTAACATCTTCTTCCATTGATTTTTTAATTGTTTTTTTTATTTTTTTATTTGTTAAAAATTTATTTTCATTTTTAACTTTATCAAACATTCCAGGTGTATCAATTATATTAAAACAATAAATAATATTATTATAAATAAGTGTTGTTGCAACTGGATGAATAGTTATTTCTCGTGTTTCAGAATAAAGTTTAGCATCAGGTGGAACATAACATGGATTTTCAAGTACTTTTGCAATTGTTGTTTTTCCTGTACGAGTTTTACCCATTAAAAGAATATTATGTGTATTTGTATGACGCATTATATATTTATTATGTTGATAACTCCATTGTCTAACTTCATTCATCATATCATCAAAATTAGGTATATTATCGAATTGATACATCCAATTTTCTCTTTCTAAACATATTTTTATTTTCATACATTTATCTAGTGAATGAATACATACCAAATTGATCTTCAGTTCTATATGAATAAGTTGAAACGTAATTTGCCATTCTTAAATTTTATTTTTAAAATTGTCTTTCTTTTATATTAAGAGAAAAAATATGAAAAGTTCTTCAACATAAAAACTATATTAAAAATCCAATATTATTCGAAATTTGATACGTTTTAGTTTTGAGTGGATGAATAACTATTGATATAATGTAAGGTTTAATTATTACTCTATTGTATATTAATGCGATCAATTCTATTATGTTTTTTTATCCTTGGAATATTTTAAATTTTCATCATTAAATAACAATATTATAAATGATATAAACTTCAATTTATAAGGCAAATTTTATTTAAAATAAATATTCTATTAATCATGATATCATCTAGTGATTTAGGCGTATCCCCTCTTTTATGATAAAATTTTTTTTGTTTATGTGTTTCAAAGATAGCTTGAATGATGCCTCTTTGATCGCTGTTTGAACGAGCTCAATCGAACTTACCGCTAATGTTTTTTTTCATTTTTACGAAATATTTATTTTTCAAAAATTGTCAATATTTCTTTATCTGATAAAAAAAAGATATATATAAGCGTTTTATGAACTTCAAAAATTTTCTCAATTCTATCTACAATAAGAAACGAACTTATTTCTTCGTATTAACGACATCATTTGAGTTCATCAACTGATGAAGAAGATTTACCTCTCGATTCGAACGACGGTTCAAATGTTAATCTCATTGTAAACATTCAAAATATTTCAGTTCTTTATTAATTCAATGAGTTGTTCAAATTGTAATATCCAGGAAAAATATGATTTTAAAATTACCGAACGTTTTGAACTTTCTTATTATATATCATTAAGCCTTATTTACGTTTCACTTGTTGGCCACAAACATGAACAAAGTTCATTATGAATTTTTATCAATTGATCTTTGCGGATATTCAATAAATCAGATAGAATTGCATTTATATTATATTTAACAGTTGTCTCTAAATGCTGAAATAAAGATGAAATTTTCTAGCTACATCAAATAGGTTATAAGGACATAAAAATCTGAAGCGTCAGTTATTTTTGTAATTGAATAGTTAGTCAATTGCTGAAAAATAAAAATTACGATAAGTAGACATATTAGAGAAACTACCACACAGTACATTTGTTCACCCGGCTTACAAGCAAATACTCGATCGAATTCAACAAAATTTGATGTTGAACCAAGCACTCTTGAAAAAAAAACAAGGTTGAGATTGAATATGAAATAAATCTAACTTACCTGAATGGAGAAGGTGCATGTTCATTTGTTAAAACATAATTAGTTAAATACGTGTTTGTCATTTTTGAACACCATATATGACCATAATTTATAAAAAACATTTGCTCTGCTGAATACTTAGTTAAACCTGGTAGTTTCTTATCAACTTTTTCATTATCACGACTCCACTTTTGATAAGCCTAGAAAATATAAAGTATTATGGAAAAAGAAAGAAATTTTATGTATTACGAAAAAGGCCGCTTCTAATCCCCCATTATCTGCAATATTTTCGCTTTGTGTTTGTTCACCATTTACTTGAATAAAGAAAAACTTATTATAATAACCTTAATAAAATGAAAAATACTGTTAGATTGATATCAATCAATGTATAACTATTGTATTGATCGATTCTACATTGTTTACGTTTATCAAACGCCTCAATTGTCTCATTAGTCCACCAAATAACTCTATTTTCATTCTTATCGAATTGTCCTCCAATGTTATCAAATGCATGTGTAATCTCATGTCCTGTGACTGCTCCTATACCTAAATTAGAAAAAAATGACTTTCTAGCCGATTATTTCAAAATTAAAAAAGAAATACTAATGCGCACCACCATAGTTAAGGTATCTGAAACAAAATATAAATATTGAGAAAAAAAAAAGAAAGAATTTGAGTATGACTTACTTAGGTGAATCTTTATTGAAAAAAGATGTTTGAAGAATAGCAGCTGGAAATACTATTTAAAAAAAACGAACAATAATGTAAAGCGATCTAAATACAAAAATAATTCCATACGAATATAGTTATATGCTGCCGAATAAAAAGCCTCAACAGAAATAGGTGTAAAACCAATCCATGCTTTTCGATCGACAGGCTCACGTAGTAAACGAAAATTCTTTATTCCATCTAGATAAAGAATCATCAAAATATTTCGTATGTAAGATGAAGTAAAATTGTACTATATTTAAATCATAAATATTAAGAATAAATTTATATTTCATATACCTGAACGTAATCATTTTCAAGTTTTGTCAGATTATCACTAGCTAAATAATCAGGATAACCGATATTTTCACCAATTGCAAGAGCCTATAGTAGGGGTGGAGCGTTCCCCGTTCTTAAGCGTTCACTAGGAGCGGAACGCGAACGCAACTCATATTACGTTTTCTAGCATCTTTTAAACGTATCAAGTCATGTATACCTGTTTGGCCATCCTCTTATGCAAAAGAAGTATTTCGTTCCCCGTTCTTGGAACGGGAACGGTGGTTGCGTTCCCGTTCCAAGAACGGGGAACGCATCTCATGTTATCTGTTACTCGGAAATGAGAAATTCAAAATATGTTTAGATTTCTTAAAAATTTGAATTTCAAACCTGCTTCGCTCTCTAAAACGCTTAACAATCTTTTGAATTTTTGAAGTTTTTCAGGAAAAATCAAGATGCTGTTCAAACGGATTAATCATTAGCGTGACCCAGATCAGCCATGTCCCTTTATTCCCGCGTGCTCAACTATTGAAACAGATGTTGCGTTCCCCGTTCTTGGAACGGGAACGATACTTGCGTTCCCCGTTCTTGGAACGGGAACGGTACTCGCGTTCCGCGTTCTGAGGAACGGGAACGGTACTTTTTTTCCCATTTTCCAGAAACTAGAATGCGAGTTGTCGTTCGGTATTCAACAACGAAACAGGACTGCCAAATTTCTACTCGCGTTCCCCGTTCTTGGAACGGGAACGGTACTCGCGTTCCCGTTCCTCAGAACGGAACGGGAACGCTCCACCCCTAGCCTATAGTATTATATTAATCTCTTCAAAATTGAAATTATTTGATTTTTCGAACTAACTTTATCAATTGATCTACTTTTTGAAATCGAATCCATCCAAGTTGATTGATCAAGAATTTGAATAAATTCATTTCGAATGACTTTTAAAATATATATATGAGGACATCGGCGGGCCAGGATCATTTTTTTGGTGGAGCAAAAATTATTAAAATGTGTAAAGCATCTACAATAAAATAAAGGCTTAATTTTTCTTTGTACACTTCGATTACCTTGCTAAGAACTTACCATTTCGTTTATCCTGTTCGTTTAATATTTATTACTTTCACTCTTAAAATAATGATAACAAAATCAAAAAATATTATTACGAACTTATCATAAAAGAACTTTATCAATACAATTAAAAGACTATTTTTCTGCTGTTCTTAATTGATATAAACTCTTTTATTATTTTATCATAGTCGATTTCAATTTCACGTTCAATGTTCAGTAATGCAACCAAGGTCGAGAAATCCGACATCGGATATTATAGGATCCGACAGGATCCTATGCGGATTTCGTAGGTAAAATACTTGTTACTATTAATCGTATATCCAAATAACCTGAAACAAATACAAAACAATTATTTTCATAATAAAATACTTACTAAAATAATTGTATATGAAAATCACCCTAAAATAAAAAAAAACAATTTTCTTTTAATCAATTTTATACTTACTTGTCTATGTATATATATATTTCGACCTAAAATAAATACAATAAAAATTTTTTTATTTAATATTATACTTACTTGTCCATGTATATATATATTTCGACCTAAAATAAATGCATAGAAAATATTTTTTAAATTAGTAAAATACTTTTTGTTTCATTTGGATATACAAATGGAACCGAAATGAATAAAAAAATTATTTAGTCAAAGAAATACTTACTTGTCTAGTTATATGATAAAATCGCCCTAAGAACAGCAATATTGTCGGATATGACGTTTTCCGACAGGAGAATTTCATCGGATCCTGTTACCGGAATCCGATGATTTCCGGCGTCGGGTTTCCGGCTATCGGTTTCCTATCGGACCCGACTGTCGGGTAATGTCGGATTTTGTCGAATCCGATAGGATCCGATGGGGTACTTTCGACCTGGGAAGTCCTGATAAACGATCTTCACCTGTTGTAGATCGAAGATAAGTTTTGATTCTTCGTAATGTTGAAAAACTTCTTTCGCATGTACAAGTATTTACAGGTGTAGGCCATAAAATTTTAAACAATTCGTTCATTACAGGTAAACAAACATTCAAATGATTTTGTAGAATAAACGATTTAATTTCAGATAAAGTTGCTTGAGTTTGAGAATTAGCAATAGATAATTTTGTCTTGTATAAACATTGCTCACCACGCAGATCATCATAATTTAATGAATATTGTTTTGATAAGTGTTTTAATTCATTTTCATCCAATAATGTTTTAGTTAAAAATAATTTTTTCATCAACAAAATATCATTATAATGAACTTTGGTATAGGCAGATGAAAAAAAGAACAATGCAAAACAGAACACAATTTGTCCTTTAGTTAATAGCGCATGTGATGATTAAGCGGACTGAGTCTTTTCAGTTGCTTTTTTTCTCCTGTCTATCTCTGTCTATATATCAAAATACAATAGAAAGTTCATCATTTTCGAGATGGCGAATATATTCCTTGAACGAAATATGGCGCGTTGAATATATCAATAACTAAACATATGTTCAAAGAATTTTAATATTGTATGTTTCAATTGATTGTGAACATTATTTTATTTTGCTATCTTTTCCAAGTGTAATATATCTTTATAGAACTTGTTCTTTCTTATTTTGAAATCGATAGATAACCATAATATTCAAAGAATAGATATGAAACAACAGCGTACTTAAAAACGTAAGACTTTAGCCAATCTTTCTTTTCTTAGTTAAAAACTATTCTGAACAGTGAAGACCTTGTTGAATTTCAAAAGAACCAAAAAAACAATAAAAAAAACCAATGTCTATATCAGCTCTAGAAATAAAAATGAGCAAATTGCATCTATACGAATAAAAGCTTTGGTTGGGGCAACTGTCCCACCTTGCCCCAATGGTGGCCCGCCGATGATAGAATGATAGTGACTAATTTGCCTTGTAGACATAATTTACTTTGATCATCATTGAGTTTTATCATCTCTCGGAATTTTGATAGGGCTAGTATTTTCTATTAGCTATTTTCGCTTTTATTTCGCTGTTTCCAATGATGTTGAATTCATTACAATAAAAAACGATATCAGTTTATGTATTATCATCGCTGATCTCCGAAAGATTGTCATGTTCGACATCCAAATCTTCATCGTCCAATTGCGGCTCAATGATATTTTTCAAAAATTTATCTGCCGCTTTATACGTTGCTTCTACCTTTTCAGCATGACGAATTGCACCTTTGGCAGTCTTTTCATTAAATCCATTGATGAGTTCGGTGACTAATTCATAAACATTGTTCAATGTAAAGCTAATACTGTGTTTATGAACATAGTCTTACAGTCCAGATCAGGCAATCTTAGTCGAATTTAATGAACACTGGCGCACTGACCGATATTAAACTCTTCAACGATCTCATGGACCTAATTATCATAGATTCGAAACATATAAATATTGTAGAACGATCTATACTTTTTATTCTTTTTGTGTATTCAAAAAGTTCATACACTCTAGAATCGGTCAGCGTGTCCGGCCGTCCACTTACACGATAACTCTTTACAACTACATCCGATTGTGCTGGAATTTTGTGCACAGAATTGACTGATCAATATCTCGGTCGAGAGAAAAAGAAGAGAAGAATCCATGGCAAGATTGCAGTTTACGGTTCGTCAATTGAAAATCAATAGAGATGAACAGAAATAAATAGAAATGAAAGGAAAAGAGGGTGAGGATGGGGATAAAGGGATGAATGTCGGTGATTATATTCTTCTTCTCTGATGTTCATTATACATCCCTAGTAACTTTCTTACCGACGGACCGTAAACTGCAATCTTGCCGCATAAATTGTGTTATAATTTTTAACTATAGTATCTTTAAGAAAAAAAGATTTATTAGCAATAATGATTTGTCTGAAAATATAACGTTAAAAGAGAATTTTACAACAATATGAATAAATAAAATGAATATTCTCAAAAAATAGTAAAAAATAACGTTTCGCTTTCGATATATAATACAATAATTCTTTCATAGATTTGTCATAAAATTTCTAATGATCTTCTGAAATCAGTATTGCTCCCACTAGTATTAAAAATCATATTCGTTGTTTTTCTTGATTTTAAAAAACAACCTATGAGATAAATAATTATTATTTGTTTTCAAATTGAAAGTTTTTGTTAAACATTTGGGAAGAAATAGTTTATATATTTCCATTCGAAATTGTTGTGACATTGAACAATATATAACAAATGTTATAAATGATGAACTAATTGATGTTACATCCCAAAATTCTCCCATACGTGAATATAATTCAAAAACATCTTTATCAACTCCCGTTGCAATCAATAAAAGACCTTGTGGTAATTCAATGAAAAGAGTACATAATGTTATTAATAGAATCATTGTTGTTGTTCTCATTTCACGTTTTAAATTGATTCTAGAATTTATTGATGAACAACGACGACGACGAAGACTGTTATGTAATTTACGTGCATGACGAATATTTAATATCAATCGTACGCTAAAAATTATTAAGATTACTATAGGAGAGATTTTGAAACATATTACTATAATGCCAAATGAAATTTTCTCTAAACGTTCACCCCTGGTTGGACTAAACCAATAAACTGTTTCTGTTGAATTTGATGTATATAATTTTGGAAAAAGAATATATGCTGGAATTTTAACTACACGCCATACCAAATAATTTGGGACCATTAATATACATATTATTAAAGCAACAACCCAAATTGATATAATAACATGTCGAGAACTAACTGTTAGTTGTTTTGGTTTTGATATTTTTTTATAATGAATCTAAATAATTTTATTGAACTAATTACTTTTAAAGATTTTTATTTTCTTTATTATAAAAATAAATAATGAAATATATATTCTTCTATTCATTTTCGAATAAATAATAGAATAGATACGAACTATTGGATTGATTGAAGAGATCTTCACGCCTTTTTTGTGTACTCAAAAAGTGAGTACACTCAAAAATCGGTCGGTGTGTCCGTCCGTCCGTTTATACGATAACTCTTCATAATTACATTCGGTTGAGCTGAAACTTTGTGCATAGAATTGTCTTATCAATATCTCGGTCGAGAGAACAAGATGAGAAGGATCCGTTAAGAAATGGATGAGTTAGAGAAAAAATTCTCATTATTCACCAGACCATACCTGAAGGGGAGTACAGGGATTTTTTCAAAAAAAAAAATCTTTTTCTCACAACTATTCCCAACATATATAAATCGACTCAGTTTTTAACAATGATGAAGAATATGATATTAGTTTGGAATCAAATCGGAGTTTTTTAAGTGAAAGTTGACTAAACAGGATCCAAAATGCATAAAATCTGTATTCTGAAGCCAGTGTGCCTAAATATGTCTCAGGTAACCAGTGGTTTTGGGCTGTTCGTGATGCATGGTTTTGTCACTACTAATAAGAGTTATCAAATGAAACAAAATCCGACACTCGATACTGTGCCGATATCTATATATCACCTCTTATTGACTTCCTTCTAACCATTATCTGACCTTGCTTTCTTCTATTCTCTTTCTCCTATCTCTATTGATACTTTCTTGTGGATACATCTCTCTCGTGACCGATGTATATATATACGGTGAATATTTATGAAATAAAGGAGTTGTGAACGATACACGTTTGTTGTTACAGATACCTATTTATATTGGGGATTATTATGAAAATAGTGATACCTCTATCTATCATATATCTCTGATAGATCCTTGAGATTACCTATGACTATAATTTTGGTAGATCCAATCCCAAATCCTTTGTGAAATAACTCCTTCCACCTATTTTTCTAAGTTGAGCAAGAATCTGAATCCGATTTGTGTGATTTCTAAAGATATTCAATAACAGTGGGAGTTTAGTTAATGATCGCTTTATAGGATCGCCTACAGTGTCGTTCATGCTAACTTGGCTCCCCAGATTTTTCATTTTTATAATTTAATGGGAAAAGAAGTGTCGTTGATGAGATCTATGTCTTGTAGAAAACTAAGCCTAGGATATCGTGTACCAGATGAGCAAAAACCAAAATATCACCTCTCGGAGTGTAATATTGCTTCGAATTTGCTCAGTTTGTTGACTTTTATCACTTATTTTATCTGATAACTTACTCATTTAAGTAGAATGAATTTGTAGAGTAAACTATTTTCTGTCTAAATGAGATGTCCCAGAGCTCAAATGGGCAACCCGATGACGAGATAAGGTCAAAATGCTGAGCATATACCCTCGATAGCTAGTTTTTAGACAGTTTGATCAAAATAAATTTATCGTCAATTATTTTTACTTTTCTTCAGTACACATAACAGTCGGATTTAAACCGGATGTTTTCACATTTATTTTCATATATGACGATCTTTTCTTTTGGCATACCATGGAACTTACTACTTTACTTTTCTTTTGTTATTGATTTTTTTAGTAATAAAAAAAACTTACGATAGCAAGAAGACAGGTTAACCATAATGCAATGGAATGTGCCGTGGGACCAATATTAAAATGAAATATAACAAAAACTGACCAAAATTGTGATTGGCCAATAAGTGGATTTGGATCATAACGAATATAAAAATATATTGAATAAATATTAAATGATATTAGTACAAGTGTATGAAAAAATGCCACATGTTGTAAAATTAAATTTGCTGATGTTCGAAAATTTTTTCTTTGAAGTACAATAATTGTTACAATACCTGTTAATATACCAAATATTGTTAATGGAAATACAATTCTACCATGAATTTCTGCATAGTTGGCATTAAATTTTAGAATAATCAAACCACTAATTAATATTAAATTTCCAACAATTAAAAGTCCAATGATGGCATACAGAAGACAATTTCGCTCTTTCAGTTCTACATATGTTTCAGTATCCTTGATATCATCATCAAATGATAACAATTTTGATGATCTCGATGTTTCACTATCTGAAAAATTGACAAACAAAATCGAAAGAAGAAAATTTTTTGAAATACATGAAAAAATCTTATTACTTTCTAATTGATTTTTATCATTATTTGGATCTTCACATTCTTCTAATTCAATTTCAATTGAAATTGATGCTTTAGGATCATCAAGATAATTTCGTTTAATTGCAATTACTTTAAAAACGGTAAATGGAATAATTAAAATTTCTTTTTCATCCGATCTCGTTGATAAACTTTGTATATTAACAGCTGTTGAGTTTTGTTTTATTAAATATTTACATAAACATGAATATTGTAATGCACAATGATCTTGAGGAGTATATCTCATATAAGATTGTTCATCTACACCAGCAAACATTTCAGCTACTTGACGATCAATGGATGTTGATAAAAATGCCCGATTTAATATATGTTGATTTGTTTGATACTGATCTAAATCATTTTTTGTTATTCTCATACCGCGATAACATACACCTTGATATTGATATTCAGGTAAATTTGGATGATGAATTAAAAGTGTAACAATATGAACAAGACAATTTACAAGACGATAATTTCGTGAAAATGTTTTTGTTATATTGAAATATTCTAATATATAAAGAGCCAAATCTTTATTTAATATTTTATAAAAAAAATCTGTTGATGTATAAGCTTTTATAAAATATGTTAAATAATCCTGTTTTTCTATAGCTTCTTTGAAATATGTTTCAAGAATTTCAATTTGTTTACGAGGGAGTTTATCTTTTGAATTGGCATTGTCAAGATTTTGATTGATTAGATATTCATTACAATAATAATGAATAACTTCAACTAATAATTTTGACAATAAATGATGGTTATCATAAGTTTTATATAAATCAATAGATTGAAGAAATTTGCATCGTTTTTCAAGAAGATCATCTCCTACTATTGACCATTCAATATAATCGTAATCATTATTTGAAAATAATTTGTGATGTTCTACAAATAATTGTTTTATATCATCTGTATTAGCTTCTTCATAAGGTGTTAAATTGTGTCGTAAATTTCTTATAGAATGTAAAGCTCCATATTCTAATAAAACTTTAACCATATCTCGATGTCCATAATAACATGCCACATGCAAACATGTTGAACCAGTTGAACTTTGAATTTTATTTATAATATTTATATTGCCAATACGAGGTAAAATTTTTTCAACTTGTTCTATTTCATTTTCTTTGCATAAACGATACAATAAATCAATAATATTTGAATCATCCTCATCGTTATTTGATGACAATGACGATAACATTGCGATGAAAATGAAAAATCGAATTTAAAATAAATACAAGTATATTTTAGATTTGTTTCGTGTACGAACTGCAAAAGAATAGAAGAAAGGGTATTATTAATTATCAATCTCTCTTATTCTATTTCTTTTACATTAAAAACAATCATATTAGCGGTAAAATATTTTCGATACTTTCAAAAGGAAATAAAAACTACTTATGTTTTCACGTATTTTTGGCTTTTCATTATGTGCCTCTTTATAATGATGGATTATTCGAATAATATTGAAGGAAAAAATAGAAAATTTATTAGAACTATATTGAATATTATAGTATAACAAGCCCATCTGCGAAATCCCATCGGGAATAAACTGTAAAACCTGCAAATTTACTAAAGACTGGCTTTCTACGTTACCAAATAAAAGTTCTGTTTGTAACATGAAGCGTCGACATATTTATCTCAATTTGCTTAGTATTCTTTTTCTCTTTTTCAATTATTACTCCATTTCTGCAAGTCAATTTTCTTTTTCTCATTCCATTTTTTCGATTATTTTTTGAATTCGCCCCATTATTGGCACACTCACAAGTGCTTACAATAAAAACCGTAAGCATTCACAGCTGTTTGATTCGCACGATCAACAGTAGTATAAGAATACAGAAGGAAGTACAATACATTAGCGACCAAAAGTATTCTAACGAAAAACAGATCGATCTATCCTTAGACGAAAAGATAAATCGATTTTCTACTCTTGCTTTTCAGCAATCAATTTTATGTCAAATATCAATTGATAGTTTTTGATTTTGCTGACGCGTCTCGTGCTATTTATTTGAAAGTAAAAATACTCATCTGGACTCTGCATATTAAAAACTACTAAGCATAGAAAATGAAAATAAACGCTAGGTTATAAGAATTGAGAACAGATGATAAGAAATCGATGGCCAAGCTGGAGGCGTGTGAAGGTGTACTTATCATCTGAAATGATTTACTTGAAACTTGTTTGTTTTTAATATTTTTGGATGTTTGTATCATGTAATCGTAGTATGATTGTTACTAATTTGTATTGTTGAAGTCGTTGGAAATTGATGAGAAAATCTAATTGATTTGAATAATGTTTAGTCTAGAAAATAAAGAGATACTAACAAGATGAAATACTTTTAGGATTTTTATAGGGCTGTTACTGCTGTATGTCTGAATTGATTTATCAAAATGAGCAGTATAGTATTATTCTCTTTCTCGTAGAGAAGAGTCTTAGAAACATAAATTGTTTGCTTGCTTGCTTGTATGTCCGCAGGGTCAAAAAAACATCGAAAATCGATTTTTCGAAAAAGACATTTCTAGAGGTAATTCGATGCGGGGACTTCGAATCTGAAGTCTGTTCGGTGATTATGTGATATCAGCATTGATCAATTGATGTTAGGAATTGGTGAGGTTTGGTATTTTTCATCGAAAATAAGTGTTTTTTCACGAAATGATGATTTCATCGTGGTGTGTGATGAACAGCATTGCTGATTGTTATGGTATCACCATTGATCAATTGATGTTAGGAATTGGTGAGGTTTGGTATTTTTCATCGAAAACAGATGTTTTTTCACGAAATGATGATTTCATCGTGGTGTGTGATGAACACCATTGCTGATTATTATTCTCTTTCTCGTAGAGAAGAGTGTATGAAACATAAGTTCTCTTTCTCGTAGAGAAGAGTCTTAGAAACATAAATTGTCTGATTGCTTGTATGTCCGCAGGGTCAAAAAAACATTTTATTAACATTTTCTATAAAACTTAACGAAACGGTAATCGGGGTCGAGGAACTCGAATCTGATGTTAGTTTTTTAAAACTTTTTTAAGGATCAATTTTTTTAGACAAAGGACCACTTTTTTTACAAAAAGAAATTTTTTTATAAGGGTTGACCGAAGGGTAATGGAGGACGAGAAATTCAAATCTGAAGTCAGTTGCATTGAAATTTTTTGAACCTTAATTTTTTGAAAGAAATGACAAATTTCAAACAGAAAGCATTTGCTTTTATGAAGTTTGGTGAAAAGCAGTTGCGATCGAGGAACTTGAATCTGACTTCGGTTTTTTTAATTTTATAAATGAATAGCATGACGGTAGTTTAAAAATATGATTTCTACGAGAAAGAGCTGAGCGAGTCTTCGGACGAGCGTTACTTGTAATATAGCTATTTATATCATAGGATGGAAAAAAAGATACATATATGTGATCTTTCGAACGGCACAGGACAGAAAAGAAAAAGAAACAATATATATATATTTAAACTATACATTGGCGTCATAGAATCGCATCTATGGATGCTAACAAGTAAAGAATACGTGCAACTAGATTAAATTAAAATGAAAAGAGAAAAGAAACTAAAAGCGATTGAAAAAAATTATGAGTGTAAAAATTCTTTATAGTTATTTTGCGATAATGAATAATCAATGAACGTTCGTAGCCGGTAGGGTAAATATCACTCGTTATTAAATTTAATGTAAGGTATGGGTTCGAAAGATGTTAATAATATTTATTTAGTTATATATTTTACACATTCAATCATATGTAAACGACGAGTTTCAACAAGTTGAGCATAGCAATTTTTGTTTCGATTGTGTTTATTACAAGGGAAAAACAGCAAGACTTTTGAATTTGAAGTACTTTGGGCTACTTTCACTAGTTTAAGTTTCAAAAACGGAACCAAATTGTTCTGTTTTTGTGAAATTTCTTCTAAAACAGAACTCTTTGAAGTGCTTGGGTGTAATTATAACTACTTCCTCATATTTTAAAGTACTTTGACGTTATTTAAAAGTACTTTATACAACTTTTGTATTTAATTGTATTTTTCTACTTCAAATCTGCTGTTTCCTCCTTGGCTCATTAGCATTTTTCTGAACAAAGAACTTTTTTGTTCATCAGCGACTATTTATGTATAATGCTCGATCATTTTTCGACCAGTTTCAATAGCTTGGCAAATAATATTCTGTTTAATTGATTAAGTTTTGCAAATTCAACAGATAGATAAGTATTATATTCATTATGACTAAAGATAACCATTGATTGTATGAGTTTTTTATCAATATCATTTAACATTCCATCAAAAGGATTGATTGTTGCTGATAATGATACTGATGCTAGATGAAGCTCTATTAGTGCTATTTGTTCCTCTAACGAAATTTGTTCTGTTTTAGCTCGTTAAATACGTCTTACAGAGATCATCGGTTATAGAATAATCAATGAAAATTCATAAAAATACTAGATGTGAGAAAAGAAAATAACGAAATTCACTCTAACCTATGATTTGTTTGGTTTAAAACTAAAAAATATGTGACCTAAACGATGATCAGCTGCATCTAAGATTAACATTTGTCTTTTGTATTCGAATTCATTTCATGATTTCTTTTGATGTTCATGAATGAAGGTATTAATGTTTGAAAGTAATACTGTCATTTCCGAAAAAAATTTACCAAAGCCGAAGAATACAGCCTGGGACCAGCTGGTTCGAGAATATTCCGATATTTTCATGAAAGCAGTATTCCGCGCCCGATTTCTTCTGCGATCATCCGCATAATATCGCACCACAAACGGATGGAAAACGCTCGATAAAAACTCCAACAAATTCCTTTCAAATTCACATTCAAAGCACAACAACAAAAACGATTGGATATCACATGAATTCTAACGGATCTTTGTCTACTTAGCTCCGGCTGAGTTTCTACCAAAAATCTCCATATAATTCTAATGGATCCCTTTCTACACAAAGTCGTCATATCCGTCCCAATCGTTTCTGCCGAAGACCACGAAAAAAAACCATGCATAAAGAAAACATTACTATTCTCATTATGACCAAATGAAATGTACCACCTCCGCAGTTCACCAAAACGGCCAAAGGTTTCATCTTCAATGAATTCTCTATCTACCTCTGAAATACATCAAATCAGCCGACGGACTTGCCAAAAGTATCTTTCATTCCTTCACTTCCACTTCAAATCAGTTTTATCCACATTTTTCAGTATTTCTATTTTTGTGTAGGAGGAATTAAAGTAGATTTCTAATCGATAAGAAACGATTTTCAATAACATTTTATCGATATTTTTTGAAAAAAACTCTATGTTTCTGTGTGATAAAATAAAGTGAATTTTTAATGGAGGAGGAATCGAAAAGAAAAAAAAATATACCTTCTTACTGCCTGGCAATAGCATACCATGTGAGATCCTATGGAACTCTGAAGAACAGGTTGGGCGCGTCTAAACGCGTTTATACATGCGTTTGAAAGTGTGAAGTGTTCCAAATAATTCTGCGTCGCCTCAAGACGCATCCTACACATGCGTTGGAACGCATATACAGTATAGAATTATATTCACGAAGGAGGTACTCCAAGTGATTCAACGCTTTTGAATTCGGACTTTTTGCGCAATGTAGACCCCAGTGAGATATTAGAAAACTTCAAAAGGATAAGAACCCATCGACCTTTCTTTCAGAGTTATAGCTATTTTACTGGAATTTTAGCCTATAGTACGGTCTACACCAACAAATCGAATGATGCAATTTTCAGCTCAAAAGAATGTTTCCTTCACGAGATATTGAACTTCGAAAAAGCGTGAGTTTCTCGCATCCGCCATAAAATATGTTTGGTTTTTGAGAATTCAATATCTCGTGATGGAAATATTCTCTTGAGCTGAAAATTGCAGAGTATTCTAGTTACAAGAAGGCTTTTCTTTGGGCGGAATTTCAGGTCGAAAAATCATCATTCGATTTGTTGGTGTAGATCGCACTATCGGTTAAAATTCAAGTAAAATGGCTATAGACTCTGGAAGAAAGGTCTATGGGCCCTTATCCATTTGAAGTTTTTTTATATCTCACTTAGGTCTACATTGTGCAAAGAAGTTCGAACTCAAAAGCGGTGAATCACGTCGGGTACCTCTCTCGTCAGATGTGTTTCAAACGTAAACACGTTTGGGGTTTTGAACCGCTTGAAACGTATTTATAGTCGCGTCCCAAACAACAACGCTATGCGTTTGGACTAAGAATCACGATCAAAGGCATCACAACTGCATCCAAACGTAGTTAAGATGCGAACGATTCGCGACATAGAGAGCTTGAAACACGTTTTAATCACTAGTCACGATTACACGAATTTATTATTTGACTTTATCTTTTTTGTGAAGAGCAACTAACGCGTCTGAACGCATTCCTTTCACCGAAGCGATCTAAAATGTGTATGAACGCGCCTTTTAAATTGAAGATAAAACTGAGTTTAGATTATATTTTTACCAGAACTTCGACAAAATAGAAGACTCTTTTTGACTAGACATAATTTATCAAACACTCTCAGGTCGAAGCGTACGGACTGGACACACCCGAAATTCATCGGAAATCACCGAATCAGGGAAGCAGTATTCCGAGTCGGAACTTGCCGTATATGTTCGGACCTTTTTGGTCGTCAATGAAGCTTTTGGCTCCAATCCGTGGTATGATCACTACTCAGGAGAGCAGATCATCAAAATGTCTAAATCAGACATCATGAAGGCTCAATGAGAGTTTTGCATCTTAGCGGAGCAGATTATTGAAAACTCTCAATGGGACTTCTGGCCCTTATCAGGAGTATCATTATTACTTACTAGAGTAGATTATTGAAACGTCTTAATGGAGGCTCAGGAGACTTGCGGCTATGAAAAATACATTTTTGAGCATTGCATTTGATTGAAAAGAAATTTTGAGATTTATTATTATAATGTATTGAGACTTTGTCCAGATGGTCTTTGGCATTGTGGAGGATTCATTATTTTGAGAAAGTCTTTTAAATGTTGATGCCGGAAACGGTATCTTTTCCGGTTTTTTCCGAACTTTCACGAGATAATTCTGCTGTGGTTCCAGAAGGATCCGGGTTATTTTACGAACGTATCCTGTGGGTTCCTTGGTTTTTTGCGAAAGGATACGCTGTTACTCCTTTTGTTTTCCAGCTTGCGGAAATGCTCAGAATACACTGTTTCCTGTACGATAGCTGTCCGGTCTGAAATACTGCTTCCCTGACCTGTGTTTTTTCCAGCCAGTTACTGACTGTATCCGGAGGCCGGAATCTTCGGTCTGAGTTCGTTCACAAGATATTCTTCGCAAAGTTTTCTCCATCTGCTTTTGGCACCGGCAATAGTTGCACAATAGTCTCAAGCATTTGTAGTGACTTTTGTATCACAGGGTAGTTGCATTTCCTATTTTTATTGGAAATCTTTCACATAATCTATTTTATTTCACAAAGGTCTATTCAGATTTAGTAGGATCCAAAGGTCGAATCTGACTGAGTTTGAGTTCGGTTCGAATTGTCTTTAAAAAAATCAAGTTGACTGCAGTTCGACTGGAGCAGTGTTACAACCATTTAATCAAGACTAGGCCAGAAGTCACAACTTAGTTCTCCGACGATTAAACATGTCACATGGGAGTTGATGTTCACATGAATTAGCACTAATAAATACATTTGTGGATTAAAACTATATATTAATATTGATACGCGAAAATCAGAAATATTTTAGTACTGATACTAATCTTATACTATTACGGATAATTATTGATCGCACTTTAAAAAATGATGAAATTTATAAAAGAAAAATCAAAGAATCTTACTACATAAAAGTGGTCTATCATCAAAAACACAATTTGTTTAAGTAATACTAAAAGAAAGAGACTACAATACATAGATATTCAATTGAGCATGTGAAACAATCTATAAATGTTCGTTTTCGATCTCTAATAGGATCTACCACTGTAAGTGCGCATCTTTGCTTTCATCTTTATTCTCATCGCAGATCCTTATTAAATCTTGACGAAATTTTATTAAAAATTCCATTAGAAATTATGTCAAAGATTTTCTATTTATTTTGAATTATTTTGTGATTAATTTACGTGATTCAATGAATAAAAGATAAATTGGTTTTCAATTATTTTATATTTTTATAATTCTTGGTTAAATTAATTGGATTTTTCACATGAAATCTTTTCGTATAGTTTGTTTTTTTTAAATAAAAGATATTAAATGATAAAAAAAACTCGTTTTCACACGATTGAAATTTAATTCATTTTGAAAATAAAAAGTGTAACTATAACATAAACGATTTTATGTAAATTGTGGAGATTCATTTTCTTTTTATTATTGCAACATATTAAGTAAATAAAAATAAAAATACAAAGTACAATTATTCAATGTGATATATACATTATATCTAAATTTAAATTTCGATTAAAAAAAATAATATTTTAAAATATTTCTATTAAATAGTGAAATAGAAAGTTCTTATTATTAAAGTATGATAGTTTGAGAGACATATGAGTCATATAATATATTAGTAGAGCAACTAGAAAGTCTTATCATTATATTAGAACAAAGTTTATTATCGTTTTTATCTTTATTTATGCATTATCATTTTTTTTCTTCTCTTACTTCAATCTTCTTTTTATATTTAGTTAAGAATAAAGTATCGAATAGAAAGGACATGAAGAACTTATGAGAAAAATTCTAAAGAGTTTTAAATGCTAGGACAGATTTTTTTTGGATAATTATAGATTTGTTTATCAATTCAATTTGTTGTGATGTTGTATGTATCAAGATTAATATTAATCTTATTGATTAATATTATTTATGTAACAGGAGAAAAAAATGATCCTGGACAATTTTTAGTAAGTTATCAATAAAATTTAATTTTTATTTATTATAAAATATTTTAGATTGGTGCTGGAATTTATGATATCACTGGACAAGTAGCTGAAAGTATATTTGAATTTTATTTTAAATAAGAATATTTTTGTTATTTAATAACTAATGATGAAATATCCTCAAATATTAAATCGCTTTTGTGCTTTACTTTCACTTAGAGTTCATCGAAATCTCGATTTTAAACGCTGTAAAAATAAGTTCCTAATGAGAATTTTAGTGAAGGGGGACTAAATGTAGGGCTTTCTAATGGTGGATCAATTAGCATTGTATATCTTTCATATAATGTAGAACTTTAGTTTTTGTGTCAGTGCAAGTTTTAAAGCAAACAAACATCATATAGAGAATTTTTTGTTTAGTTGGATTTATGGGTTATGCCGTACCTAAACAACGAGGTCATGGTTTATTACAACGAATGCGTTCTCGTGCATTTATAATAGGTGATGTTAATAAAGAAGAAAATCGTGTTGTTTATGTATCAGTTGACAATGGTATGGCATTTCAAATAGTTAAAACCGAAGTTGTTGATCGTTTAAATAAAACCTTTGGAGGAAATTTCTATACAGATAAAAATGTTTTAATAAGTGGTACTCATACACATTCAACACCTGGTGGAACAGGTGGAACTGCACTTGTTGATATAACAACATTTGGTTTTGTTAAAGAAAATTGGGAAGCATGTGTTAATGGAATTGTTCAATCAATAATAGGTGCACATAAGAATCTTCAAATAGGAAGAATTAAAATAAATATTGGACAAGTTGATAATGCAAATATAAATCGTTCACCAGCTTCATATATGAATAATGTTGATAGAGGAGAATATACAGATAATACAGATCATGAAATGACTGTTTTAAGATTTGAATCATTGGATGGAAAAAATGAAATTGGTATGATGAATTTTTATCCTGTTCATGCTGTTAGTTTAAATAATACAAATGAATTAGTTGCTGGAGATAATAAAGGTTATGCATCATATTTATTTGAAAAATTGAAAAATCCACCAGGAACATTATCAGGTCAAGGGAAATTTGTTGCTGCTTTTGGACAAAGTAATGAAGGTGATGTTAGTCCTAATTTAATGGGACCAAAATGTATTGATACTGGTTTACCATGTGAATTTTATACATCAACATGTAATGGTAGAACGGAAAAATGTATTGCTTTTGGTCCGGGAAATAATATGTATGAATCGAATCAAATTATTGGTCAAAGACAATTTGAAACAGCAAAAAATTTATATGATAATGCTCAATTATTTTTAAGTAATAATAATATTGTTAATTTTCGACATACTTATGTTGATATGCAAGTAAATTAAAAGAATTTTTTTTGTTTTTATTTTAAATAAAAAAAATGTTATTTTCTTTAGACAATAAATGTAAGTAGTCGTTTTACATCAACAGGACATAATGAAACAACATGTCAAGCTGCACTTGGTTATTCATTTGCTGCTGGTACAACAGATGGTCCAGGAGATTTTGATTTTACACAATCATCTAATTCAACAAATCCATTTTGGCAATTTGTATCAGCTTTTTTAGCTAAACCAACTCAACAACAAATTTTTTGTCAAGCACCTAAACCTATTTTACTTGATGTTGGCCTTATTAAACCAATTGAATGGGTTCCGTTTGTTTTACCTCATCAAATTTTTCAAATTGGACAATTATATATTGTGGGAGTTCCAGGAGAATTTACAACTATGAGTGGAAGAAGATTAAAATTAACTATTAAACAAGCTTTACAAGATGCAGTAAGATATCTAAAAAGAAAAAGTTAGAATGTTACAGTCACTTGACAGTAGGAACTTGCGGACTCATGAGAAGATCTCTACTCGACGGATATTCAACGTACCTTAAAGTACATTTAGATAGGCATAATGTTCTATTGGAAAGTTTCTAGGAAATGCGTACTTGAACAAGAATGATCAAATACTCAATTGAGTACTGTTGATAAATATTTTTTGGTATCCTCTTGCCAAAATTGCAGTATGTTTACCATTGAAACTATTCTTTGATTTTTTTCGTTTTTACTTCTCAAAGACACTTATGACGTTCGGAAGATTTTATTTAATCTAATATTTTAAATAAGATCGGACTTGAGTTAGTTGAATCTCTCTCTTTCTCTCAATTTACGATCGAAATCGGCATATTTGAGAATAGGAAATAGTCAAGAGATAATTTAGAATAAATACTAGTTTGGATGAAAAAAGAAACAGTCAATGAACAGTTGATAGACAGAACGAGAAAAATCTACGATACACTTTTGACCTTTTCGTAGAAAAATTCCAGATGTGGCTATCCATATAAGTACTTGTTTATTGAACATATTACTATAGATATCCAATGCAATATCTATATGAGTAAAATTGTTGACAATGGAGGTATTTGTATTGTAACAGAGCTACATTTGACATATTCGTGTTAAATGAAAGCTCTCATTGCCAAGCTAATATGGTTAAAATATTAGGGACCCTTGACTTGAGACTAGACGCGAGATATTTTAATTTTAGGATATGTGAAATTTAGGTATACAAATGAATCAGAGAAGATTTTATCCACTATTATAAGGACAAAACAACGTGTCATTTGGGTCAATTATAGAGTTTAGAAGGATCTTCTTTCATATGGCATGAACAATACGTTGTTTTATCCTTATAGTAGTAGATAAAATCTTCTCTCCTTCATTTTATATGCCTAAATTTCACATATCTTAAAATTAAAATATCTCCTTTCAGTCAAGTCAAGGGTTGCTAATATTTTAACCTTGTTAGTTTGACAGTGAAAGATTTCATTTGATTCGAATATGTCAAGTTTAGCTCGGTTCCAATAGAAATTCCTCTACTGTGGGAATTAATTGATATAATCTTTTAATAATAATTTAATTAAAACTTTTTTTTAATAAAAGGGTGCATGGACATCAGATAGTCATATAGTAATAGCTGGTCTTTCGAATAGTTATTCACATTATATAGCAACATATGAAGAATATCAACAACAACGATATGAAGGAGCATCAACATTATATGGTCCACATACTTTAGCTGCATATCAACAAATATTCTATGATTTATCAACAAAATTAGCTCGAAATGAAACAGTTCCAAGCGGTCCAAAACCATTTGATATGAGAGGAAAAACATTTTCATTTGTTATTCCACCCATTTGGGATGGTAATTCTTTTTTATTATTATAAATAAAATAAATTTATTTTGTTCTAGGTGTACCGATTGGTAAAAAATTTGGTGATGTTATAACAGATGTTGATTCATCATATAAACCAGGTGATGCAGTTCGTTGTTCATGGTGGGGAGCTAATCCAAGAAATGATCTTTTTACAGAAAAATCATTTTTATATGTTGATAAATTAGTTAATCAAGCCTGGGTACCTATATTAACAGATGATGATATTGAAACACGATTTATATGGAACAGACAACAAATTGATCATAGTATAATTACTGTTGAATGGAATATTCCACCAACACAACAAACTGGAAATGATCTATATCGTTTACGTCATACAGGTGTTAAAAATAATATTTTTGGTAAAGAACAATATTATGCACAATCAAAAAATTTTACTATTCACAATTAAAATTTTTTTTTCCAATGCAACATTCATCTTTCAGAAAAAAAAATTAATATTTTTTATTTATTTGTTTTATTAAATAAAGGATATAATTTTAACTTATTATCCCGAATAATCTTCCAAGTTTTTAATTTAGCTTTTTTAATATATTAACCCCCGTAGTTCCGAGCCTTTTTTGCACTTAAAATTGTAATTTTCCATCTATGATGGGATAGCCAAAAATAAATAATAAGTTTAGAATGTTTTGTGAAAATTTGTGAAGGTTTTTGACCGATTCTCCAAAACGAATGGGACTAAACTCATTCCTAGTTCTTCAACGAATAAACGACATTTACATTTTTATTCTGATTCCAGTTAGGAGTTTTTTCTTTTCATATGATCAATGCGTTTATACCAACAATACCAATTATTTCGTAAAATCTCTTTTCACAGTATATTTATGACACATTTCATCCAAAGTATCGCCAATTCATTTTGTTTTATTGTGTTGGAGAATGATATCCGGTTTTCCACTTTTCTTGACGACGAGATTATCATGATGTTCATTCCTCCTCCTATATTCGTACTGATCGGACACATTTTCTTTTTTTTCTATTCTTCTCTCACTCAGTGCACATACGTGTCACGTTTGTGTACGCGTGACCCTTTTTTTTTATTATTATTACTTATTAATTTGAATAATTTTGATTAAATGTTCGATCAACTTACAAATATTTCTACTGAAAGCAAAGTACTTAATGATATGAATGCAACGACAAGTGAATTCCAAGATCCAAAGGAAGATATAGTTAGTTTAAAAAATATGAAAAATCGTGTAGAACAACTTCGAAGAAAAAGTTCACGACCTCGATCAGATGAAGATAATGAAAATGATACGAACAACAGAGATCAAATAATCCATCCTTCACCTAAATATCAACGAACAATTGAAACTCGAAAAGGAAAAACTTTTTTTAATCGAAATCTTCAACAACAGTTTCAAGCACAAGAAGCTATAGTTGATGGACAACAGTCTGAACGAATTCAGGTTTCTGAACAAGCTATAGCACATTGTATTGATACTCGTCTTCCTATGATCAAGGTGCATTGTAATCCTTCTCTTCGATCGAAAGAATCTGGTATTAAATTTATAAAAGAATTTATGAAACATATTGAATCAAATTTTCGAAAAGAATATCCTCGTCATAAAGAATTAATTGGCTTTGATCAATGGTGGTTAAAGGATGATGGAAATATTTTTTGTGGTGTTACAGATGATATTGATTTTTACATGTATTTGTGTGACAATAATCATTATCCACCTGTTATTGGTAATGTACAAATAAAACTTGAACCACCGAAACAACTACCTTCACAAAACTCTGTAGTAATTAAATTTGTTCCATTAACAATTTCAAAAGATGATATGTTTGATGATATGAAAATTCGATTCTCTTCTTTATTTATGATGAATGAAATGATGGGAACAACTCGCTCAAATACTCGTCATATTCGTGCAATTTTCAAACAGCAAGAAGAATATGAGAAGATTTTATATGAAGGTAAAATTGGAATACAAGGTCTAATATTCGAAGTTGATGAATACTTACCTCCACCTAAGATCCTCATCTGCATGAATTGTAATTCACCCGGTCATACTAAGAAAGATTGCCAAGTTTCTTGTGCTATATGCCGGCGTTGTGGTAAAGATAAAGCAAATGGTGAGGATCATTCGGAGTGTCATATTCAATGCCATCACTGTAGTGGTAATCATATATCAACAGATTACAAGTGTCCAACAATGGTTAATTTTCGAAAAGAACTTTTGGATAAATTAAAACAGAATACAGATAAACTACCAGCCCATATACGAATGTTTATCCCAATTGACTGTCGAAAGCCAAATGAACGTGATCGAATTTTAACATCTCAACGTGGATATTCTGCTCCCCCTCCTGTTGCTACAACAACCAATTTTTATCATTCTCCCACAAAAAATTACTGGGCTAGTCGACAAGAAGAAAATACATCTTTATCAAAAGAATATTTGAACTCGGCAATCAAATCACTGGAGAAGGAACTGAACAAGGTGAAGAAAGATTTTGATGAAGAAAAAAATCAAATTAATAATATGTATCAACAGCAAATTGAAAAAGTTCAAAAAGGATGGCTCATTCTACAACAGCAAGTTCGTGCACAAAATGATTGCTTAGTCTCTATGCAACAAGTCATTGCAACGAATATGGAATGTACAGTCAATTTATCAACAACGAATAAAGTACTATGTGACTATGTGAAATGTTTATGTGGAGATGAACAAAAGAAACATGTAGAAAATATGAAGGAAGCAAATGAAATAGCAATGACTCAACTAATACAATTGAAAGACTCTTTTCAACGAGAAATGGGGAAATATTCTACTATCATGCATAAACAAATGGAATTATATCACTCAGCTGTGAAAACCATATTTTCTTCAGGGAATGGATAGTCCTGATTTCAAGTA
>JAJEKB010020993.1:99017-109157 GCA_022393335.1 Macrotrachela quadricornifera | reverse complement strand
CCTACAGGATGAATTTTGACGAAAAATATTTTCTGATAGAATGTAAGGTATTCGATGCAGATCAGAAGGGACGGAGCGTCTCGAGTCTAAGTGAGGCTCATACAGCTTAATTTTCCTTTGGCATCCAACGGAGACATACCGAAGAGGATGGCTAGGGGTGGACTAGTCTCTGGAGAAAAAGATTTCCGTAGAGGCGTACGAGAAAAAATGTTATAAAGTGAAAGATTTTCACGTTTCAGCGGCTAGGTCTTTGAGAAAACTCAAACCACCTCAGAAAATTTCTGTGTAAGCATCTGGTGTCGAAATTAAACAAGGAACATTTCGCCAAAGCCTCAACGATGTGCTTTTTTCAACTTCAGTGAACCAACAAAATAAGGCGAAAAAGGATATGGCTATAAGCCGCCAAGACCAATTCTCTTCGCTCACTCTTGAATCACAAACTGTCACAAGTACAAAAATATCCCGAGGTTACCCAGAGCGAGGATCAAATAGTTTTCTCATCCGAGCTAACGCTGATTATTTTCTCAGGGCTAAAATGCACGACAATTTGTGTTCCAACCAAGCAAATTCGATGCGAATTAGTTGAACTTGCTGGCGACTGCATAAAGTTGTGCAAAAGTTAGTCGAATTCGCTGTGAAGTGAAAATGTTTTTGCAGTTCTAAATATGAGGCTTCTCCTTGCCTTGTTTTCTGAAAATAGTTTTAACGAAAAATTTACGATACAACAGGCGGCCTCACTAAAGACGTTTTGTGAAAACATGGAGCTCTTTAAGAAGAAAGGAAGTTTTTAAAAAGTCTCCAGATCCCTATTATCGATTACGCCGCTAATGCAATTGTTAAATTATCGCGAAGCGAAAGATATTTCGGCATTTAAAAAACACCACTTTTTTGCAGCTGTCCTCAGAAAAAATCTCGTCACGTTTCATTCAAAAGAACTTAGTTGGTATTTCTGCTGCCGAAGGCGATGATGCTAGCATTGCTGTTTTAAAACGAAGAAGCTCATAGACCTTTTATATTTACCACACTCAAACAGTTGTCTAAGTTCCGCGAACGAAAAATTGTTAATATTCCTATAGGACATATTTTGTTGAGAATAGTCGTTTGAACACGACTTTCTTCAGAACCTACCAGGCTCACCATTTTGTATAGTAAATCCCTAACTTTCAGCCAGTAAAATACGACAGTTTTTGATAACTCTGGAAGTTACTCTCTCCTTGGGACACTCGTACATATATGTACAAGACACTTGAAAATATGCATTCTCGTGGAATAGAAAATCCAATATTAAGTGAGGCCGAGCTTCAACGGCTGAGAATCAAGTGAGGCTCAAGCCTCACGGGCCTCCATGCTCCGACGCCACTGACTGAAACTCTTATTCTACTTCGTTTACTAAAGTTCATTGAATTGATTTTCACATTCCAAGAATGACTCGTGAGACTTTCATATAACTTGATCTGTTTTTTGAGACTGCGCTTGAACGAAAGTTTGATAACACGCAATAAGTTTATCACTACGTTTATATTCTACAATCAATCTGTTGAATTCAGTAGTCAAATATATTAAACAGTCCAATTCTATATGATCTTCGAATGATCATGAAAATAGTGAATGTCATTCTTACCTATTGTTCAAAAAAAAATATAAAAACAATAGAGAAATAAATCGAAGTATATCTGCAGTTAAATACTGTACTGAGACACCGATGCAGCCATACACCACTAATTAAATTATAATGCAATCTAACTAAGATACACCTAAACATAAAACATATCTGATGAATTTTTTTAAAGTAAATACTTTTACTTATATATTTGGATTTGCTGAATCAATCAAAATAAAGAAGAATAGAAATTTGTTGATTTTAAAATAATGATAAGAATAACGTGATCGGCTTGATTTAGGTGAATATAAGACAGTGTCTTTGTTTTTGAACTAGATCTATAAAAGTTATTGCAACATTTGGAAGATGTAAGTCTGAAATGTAATTCTCGAATGTTAGGTAAAGCGTATAATATGTCATATAAATTTCGAGAACCATACCTGGAAAAATAGAACAAAACTATTGTACCTTCATTTTATTTGGAAAGAAAAATTAGATAGAAGTGAAAAATAGAAATCAAAGACGCTGATATAATCAGAAAATAAGAATAGATGTTTTATTAGAACAGATTCTATTTGAATCTGCTAGAGATTATATGAGCAGAAGACAAGAGAAACAATCGGTGACGTTTAGATAAAGAAAATTTTAAATAAGTTATCCAATGCTAGACTATTTCGCCACATTTCGTAGTATGATGTTTTCTAGCTACAGAAATATTTTTGGTAGTCTTGTTAGTGACAATATCTCTGATTTCTGTGTCATTTTTCAATCAATGTGAATTGAATATAAAGTGTTTTGACTCATACATGCTGCCGACGGTGAAATTACTTTTTGTTGTTGTTATATTAATGGCGAAATATGTATTACTAATAAGGATCAACAGATGACGATGTAGTAGATGATTGTGAGGTATCTGTTAAAGGATCCTCCATAAGATTTTTGTTAATATCATATTTGATTGTTGTTGCATTTTGAAAATCATTTAATTTATTAATTTTATTATTCAATCGATCGGAATCTGATTTATTTTCATTTAAATGTTCTTGTTGTTCGTTATTAATAAAAATATGAGCTTGACTGTCAACAACATTTATTAAATGGTCCGTCGAGATTCTGCTGAAACATATTTTTTATTTTAGCAGCTTTAATTTTCAATGGATAATCTTTCATTTCTTATTTAAGAATATTCGATGTAGCCATATATGTTGTTGACTTCATTTTATTTATTTTTAATTATCTGTAAATTCATATATTGTTATTATTAATGAAAAAAAATATATGTAAAAAGAACTGACCATCATATTTGATGCGTTTTAAATGTAAACATAAATTGATTCTTAAGAAAAAAAACTTTTTTTTGAGCAGGATATTAGTGTGATTGGTTTCATCTAGGAGTAATTTTGGTATACATTCTGATGCGCAGCTACTCATGTAGAAAAAAAGTGAACAAAAATCACTTTTAAGTACTTTTAATAATAATTAAGTAAAATAAAGTAATTTTTCCTACTATTTTTCACTTTTTATAGTACTTTCTCGTACTTTTCCTACTTTAACAAATACTTAATAGTACTTTCTAGCTAAAAAGTATAAGAATACTTAAAAAGGTTCACTTATAAGTATATTTTTCCTGTATTTTCTCTGCTAGAAAAACTTTCAAAAGTACTAAAAAGTTGGTTTTTGCCTAGTTATTTTTTACATGGGTAGAAACGAGTATCAACATAATTTAATACTAAATAAATTTTCACATGCTATGATTTGATAATAATCACTAGAAGCTCGGAAATATGGACAAAATTATATAAGTGAGCACAAAAAAAAAATGATTTGCTTCCATTTTTCGTAATATTATAACACATAGAAAATAAAAAAGATTTTTCATCTGAATAAATATTAAAAAATAAAAGGTCTTTTCAGTTGATTTAAAATACAAAATAAATTGAGAGTTTTGCTTTATTTATATTTAAATATTCTCATGATTCTTTTTCAAACAAACAGTTAGGTACAAAGAAGCAAAAAAAAATTCGCAGTTTGATTTTATTACAACCATATAAAAAGTATATTTCCATCTCTCGTATTAAGAACTTCCGTTCGGAAAGAACGAGTATTTGAATTGTGCAGATCATACAATCTTTTCTCATATAGTTTACCACGTTGGAAAAAACCTTTGAGAGTGAGAAAACTTAATTTTGAAAGACTATTGATAAGTATATGTGCCACTTCAATGGTTTCACAAATAGTACCATGTAGTTCTATGATTTGCAAATGGGGTAATCGCTCGACAATTGAATGAGCAATGTTTAATAAATTTGATTGTTCATAAACAGTAAAAATATTGAGTTGTCGTAAACCATTCGACATAAGCATATTACACAAAGAACTATCGTTAAGAAGATCGATTAAAGTTTCTTCTTTTAAACCAATTTTACTATCAAATTCTAATCTATAATTCAATTGTAGAGTACGTAGATTCGTCACTTGCGAAAAGAGAAAATGAAGATGATTTCGATTGAATGGTTCACCAATACTAAGTGATGTAACTTTATGCCAAGGAACTATGGGTGGTGAAAAAGAAAGAAATTCATCGTTTATTCGATCATAATCTTGACTCATAATAATCTTATTGCAGCGAAAGAATTGATCATTGAAGATACATTTATTGTATGACCATGGAATTCGTCTAAATTCAAAAAATTGTTGTAATAAAAAAAACAACTGTCTATCTATACCCATGCACAGTATTTTTATGTAGATACGAATCGACATATAAACATTTGTCCATTCTTGGTAATGTTGAAGCTCTAATAGAATATCTGTCCTCTCCTAAATATAGTTCTAATGCGATTGGCACTGGTCCTTTGAGTTGTTGAAATGTGTTGAATAAAATTTCGCTTGTTTCTGATATTGACACTACTATTTTAATGGTCCATGTAACATCTAACGAATATAAACATTGACTGGAAAGCATTGATTGTAAATTGTGAAGAACATGGAGACCAGACACTCGTGCCAATAATCTGAATTTCATTAATGAAAATAAAACATCACGTTCAAATAATTTATTAATCGATTCCGGATTTATCACAGAAATAAACCATTTTATTGTTAGAGACTGTAGATTTGGAGCAAGATGTTTATTAATGGGAGTGATTCGACTAAAATGGATTAATAAGATTACTTTGCAACAATAAAAAAAATGCACTATTTATATTATTTAAATATTCGATTAAAAGCAGTCTTTTTTCATTTGTTTACTGTAGATCGTACGTCAGCATCAGTATTCATTTAAAAAATCTTCTTGCTATTGTTAATATTTGTCTTCAAAAATGAATATGAATTAATGAAAAAGTCTCTTATTATTTCATAAATAATTCAGTTTTAATTCTAATTTCTTTTGATAAAATGATTAAATATCGTCTCTTCTATTAAACATTCCACATTGAGTTCATAAATTAAAAACCATACATTGACTTAGAGAAAGTAACTTACTTGTAATCATCATGTGTTCGTGGATGGTCTGTAGGTAACCAAGGATCAGTCGCTCTATACTTGAGTTTTTGTAATTGTGGAAGATGTTCAAATAAATTGAACAGAAAACTTGGTGAACAATTAAGTGTAAGTGATTGTAAATTTAATAGACGAGTTTGAACAGGCATAAAAGTTCTGTCAGGTGGTAGAACAAATTCATTGTCTAGAATAGGATGTATATATCGCCAGAAACGCAGATGACATACACGTAATGAAGGAAATGTGTGAAAAATTCTTTCATAATATGCACCTTCGGGTACACCTATAAACGTATAAGCAGCACGATTTTCATATGAAAAGCATACACTAAATCTGATTAGAAAATTAACAGATGACAATGAGTTAAGAATTAATTCAAAAGAAGAACGTTTAATATCGATTAAAGATAAATGACGAAGATTGATAAATGTAGATACATGTTCAGCTAACCATAAACCATTATCAATTGATAATCTATCTGAGACACATAACGAAATAAGACTACTGGACATGTTTGATTGTGATAAATGTATATAATAAAATTTGGTCATTGCTATACTCATTCCTTGCAAACCTAAGTAAATCGGAATAAGTGGTTGATTGTCCGTAATAGCAGCAAATCGTGAATTAAGATTAGAAAAAATATAAAATACTTCATGAAGCTGGAAATAAGTAAATATTTCTATGAATATTTCGACAGGAAGATTTTCTAACGTTGTTATCATAATTTGTTTCAATATCATCATATTAAATATTGTGCATCATTCTTATATAATGGCTCCTTTAACAATAATACAAAACATTATTGCTCTTTCTTCAAATAGTCAACACAAGAAAATGGCATAATAATTGCTATTCGTCAGCTTCGTAGGTCATTGTATATACAGTTCGTGTTGTCTTTTTTTTCTTTGGATCATTTCTCTCAATAGTGTGTTTATTATTAGAAATGATTATAAAATTTTTCCAATAGTCGTCATTTATTTTTACTTTTGCTTTGTTTGTATAAAGCGTTTTTTTATGTCGCATATGTTTAAATATTTTTGAAAGAAATAACTGGATAAGAATTAATAATAATTAAAGTATTAGTTATTTTTTATCGCCTTTTGACTTGCAATGATCATTTTTTTTAAATAGTTGAACAATATAAGACATTAAAATTCTATTAGTCTTCAATGAACTTTGAATATCATTTCAATAGATTTTTGATCAAAAGAAAATTAAAAGTTTTAATTTTTTATTTGAAAAAAAACTAATATTTTTTATAGTATAGCAAATTGTATTTTTTATTCGGTATCATATGAGATGACAAATGTTACAGATTCAACTATCTCTTCTTCTGACTAGATTACATCTAAATATGTTTTGATGTGATATGGAAAGATATACGATTTTGCACCGATTTCATACATGTATTCTTTTCAAATTTAGTATTTTACCGGATGGTCTAAAAAAACTGACCCCTTCGTAGTTTTGATTCTTTGAAAATATACTTATTTCAAATGACAAACTTTTTCTTTCAGAAACTATTAATAGTTATATGGTACATAAGTGCTTCTAGTTTTTGAAATAAAAAATGGTTTACATATGAAAAAAATCTCGTTTCAATGAGGTCAAAAATAGCTAGGGGTAAGCATGAGTACATAGATTACACGAGTGAGTACTCTCGAAAGTTCATGACTATTTAAAATGACCTAGTACTCAGATACATATTCGAGAAAATCTTCCACTATATATCTACTCATAGGCAAAATCTCAAGCAATCATTATAGTACTCATCGTCTTTTTCCCCGGCGATACTCAATACACAGAACGAAATATGTCAGGACGAAAAGGGTGTCGTGCGCTAATTTTCTATGGATGAAAAGTTAGAAATTTTAACCAGACAATTTCTCTATATGACTACGATATCGCAGAGAAGTAGACTCTTCTAGAGTCTGTGAAGCCTGTTGAAGGGCTGCAAACTTAGACTTTGAATGGTCTAAATGATACTAAATATTAAAAAGGAAAGATCGGAGTACTCAACTAGGGTATATTGCTATGAGATCAGAGAAATGTAGTACTCATATACTCGAAACTCATCGTAAGTACGACCGACGAGTAGTACTCAAAACTGCTGAGTGCTCATAAGCTCTCGTAGCATTTTCTAGCGTGAGTACTATTTGAGTACTCTCTTGATGAGTATATGCACTAGGGTGATAGCATTCATTTTCATGAACTACAAATTATTTTTCTATAAGAAATTTTTATTGTTTATAAAATATTAGTACATTCGGTCTTAATTTTGTTAAGATTGTATTATTCTTTCGTTTCTTATAATTTCCTTGTTCATTCCTGTAAAGAAAAATGTCATTTAACGAGGACAATGTTATATATTTATTCAGACAAAAAATGTCAATCATGTGCGTTTGCAACGTGTAAGCGAGCTTTACTTACTTTATGTCAATGTTTTAATCAATATCTTAGTCGAGATCATTTTATTCAACATGATGATCTGTTAAATTTGAAATTAAATCGATTAGTTGACAAAATTAATGAATTCACTGTTTTTGATGTAAATGAAATTCTTTATTATCTATTAGAAAAATAAAATAAATGGCGTGATGATTATCATCATACTATTGAACGTTATTATGAACAAATATCTCAGGAATTTGAACGATTTATTCTTAAAATATTAGATCAACAATGTCAAGAAATTAGTCAAATACGATTTCAAATAAGTGAATTAATTGATAAACAAAGTGCTACATAAATGACATTCAATCATTAACATCATCGATTAATATTTTAAAAGAAAAAAAACGAATGAAATCGATCAAGTGGTTATTAAAGTTAATAGACAATCATATATTATTGATAAAGATTTATGTAATTTTCAACAAATATAATCCTATCGAAATAGTCTATGAACTCTTCCACCACCAAGTTCATTAATAATTCATATGTGTTGGTCATCTATAGTAAAATCTTTTATTATAATCACAGCATTTAATGTTTTTATTGTTGACAATAATTTTATTTCTATGAAACGTATAGATACAATAGAAGATAATAAATTTAGGCAATCTTGTGCATGCTCAAATACATCATTATACTTATCAACTAGTGCATGGAATTCATCAATACGTGAATTTAATTTAATACCTTCAATTAAATTTTTGGAAACTTGGGAAATAGATGAAAAAAATTCAAAAACAATGTGTTGATAATATTGTTTATTATAATAAAAATTTTATTTTAACAATAAATAATAATGTAAATAAAATAAAATAAAATATCTTGAATTAAGATCAACAGAAAATTTTTCAATGTTTATGGTCATAGAGATTTGAAATTGATTTTAATGAAACAATTATACGATGTTGTTTACTTCATTAGAATGAATGGATTGTTATTGATTGAAAAACATCAAAACTTTAACATATAACTAATGATGGAAAATTAAAAGAAATTTATACATATGAATCGAAACTATTTTTATATGAACATTTTTTATCCAAATATATTTGTTATATTAACTAACAAAATAATAAACTGGAATAGACTCTGAAAAAGCTTTGTTTCCTTTTTATTCATATATATTTTAAGTAAACAATATTCGTTTGCTATCTATTGCATGCATAATATATAGTATTTCCATCGTTTTCTGCTCTCCTCTTTCTTATTCTTTCACCTTTTACTCTTTCATTCTCTCTTTTCTTTACTATTCCTTTCGTTTTCTCTTTTGATTATTTCTTTTCATATTCTTTCCAAGCATACAATTGTGAATAAAACGAAGAAGTGACCATCTTCTTTCCCTTACTCCTGTATAAACACTCGCATTTTCTTCTTAAACAAACAGTTATAATTATACTAACATTCAAAGAAAATAAATCTTTAGTCATCATTTAATAACTGTAATATATACGGTATATTTTTTTTTTTTTCGTTTTCTCTTCTTAAAACACATGGACATGTATACGTCTGTTAGATTAGTTTAATTTAATTCATTTTACCACCAGTAAAACGAAATAAAATGTTAACAACAGCAATCACAACATGTTTTTGCTCACAGTGCATCATTACAAATTCTTTGGTAAAATAATTAAATTGAATTTATTTTAGTCTTCATTTTTGAATAGAAAATATGGTGATCAACGACATTTAGTAACTAAAACATTGATTAATTTACTAAGTTTTAAAAATATTTATATAGATATTCTTCAATATATTGATTTTAAAACACGTCGGCGTGCATCATTAGCACTTATTCTTGATATTCATCATATGCTTGGTCTGTGTTATATTTACTGGAAAACTGTTATTTTTAGGCATCGTAAATTGCTTTTTTTTTCTTATGTATTTTCTTTTTTTTTTATTAAGATGATGTCGAAAAATTATACAAAGAAAGATGCTATTGTTCGTCGATAAAGACAAACGAAATTTTCATTTATTAAAAAAATTTTTCTGACAGATTTTTGAATTTGAAGAATTAATTAAATTAAAATTAACACATAAAAAAAACAGTTTCAACTAGTACACGATGGTAAAATGATATTGATGAATTTGTTATCAGATGAACGAATATTATTAGAACGGGATTTTTCAACTGAATGTCCACATCAAATAACACTACTGAAACCTGTTCAACCGTTGGTTTGTTTTTTTAACAAAAAAAAAATTTATCTTTATTATCGCTCGTTTTTTTTCTTTTACTAAGGATAATTTAGTGCAATTATTGATGATATTTCAAATATAGTAAGAATATTAGCTATCTGATACACGAAATAAATCAGATTTCGAAACAATGGAGAATGATGATGATAGTCATTTTTAATACATTTTTCTCTTGGTTTTTATGTAATAAATAATTGTGTGTATTATGTATGAAAAATATATCATATCCACCTAAAAATTTTCTTTTTGAAATTAAATTAATAAAATTTGTTTATTTTAGTATTTAAAATGCCAAAAGAAACGGTAATTTTAGTGGCTCATCCTGATGGAATGACGTAGGATATCTTAGTGACCGATTCGAGTATTTCCTTTCCCGATTC
>JAJEKB010020993.1:65678-89017 GCA_022393335.1 Macrotrachela quadricornifera | reverse complement strand
AGATGAAGAATCTTGTTTTGTTTTTTTTGATTTTTTAGTTTTATTAAGAAGAGTTATATTTTTTGAAAATTGTACATGTTTATTTGATTCAGAATCATTAATCCATTTTTGAATAATACCAGTGGATTTTGTTAAACGACCTTGTTTTTCATTCATTACTTGGAAGAATTTTTATTTTCTTTTTTTCTTTTTGATAAATAAATGTATGTTAGTTGTTTATGAATATAAAAAAAAATTTTTATCAGTTACATAAAACTTATCTAATGTAGAATATAAAATAATAAATTACTCATTATTCTTTACTTGTATTCATCATGATTTGATATTTGTAAGATATAACTTTTTATTTTCAACTATATGTCTTTTCTAACTCATTTATTCTCTCCTTTTTCTTTTATGTTCTTTGCATACTTTTATATCAAAGATAACAATAAACGACACTTTATTTGCAAAAGAATATCAAATATTTTACGATTTTTATCAAAGAATTTCAGCTTTTTACAATAAATTATTTATATGTCAAAGATTTTATTGTATTAACAAGACTTTTTTGAATTAATCGATTTATTCTATTAAATAGGAAATCTTACTTTGTTGAAATATAAATTAAAATTCAATTTTTTCTTTTTAAATTATTTACATACATTATATTGTTTTAGTTGGAAAAGGTTTAGTTTATTTCTATTTGAATCCATTTTTTTCAATTATAAAGACAACTTTTATCTTCTTCTATTAAAAAATGTTATTGCATCTTTTAAGTGAAAACTATTTAAGCTCGAAAAAGATTAATTAAAAATCAGACCAATTTATTTTATTTATTCTTATGATGGAAATTGTGTAACTCAAATAAATTTGACAGAAACAATTAAAATAAAAAGATTCTGTTTAATCAAATTTTAATTATACGAAGAAATATTATGAATTTATTTCACTTATTTTTATTTTTATTTACAATCCTGGATAAAAGTCTTTTCTCTCTTCCTATTTTTTCTATCCTGCAATGTTTTATATTAATTTTATTATCAAATCGAGATATCGTTTTAAGTGTTTTATTTTGATATAGTGTATAATCGCCATCTGCTTCAATTAAGCATTGTATGCACTTTTTCATACTACGAACTAATGTCACAGCTAAATCAATTGACAGGTTATTCCACGTCGTTATTATTTCTTGTTTGAATTGTTTTTATTTAGTTATTATATCCTTCATAATCCACCAGATATTTTCAGTTAGATATTGATCGGATGATCCAGAAGGCCATGACAGAACTTGAATTTGATTGGGAGATTCCTACTCGAGCGCTAAACGCGATCTGTGTTTAGCATCGTTATCTTCTTGTCGAAATCAACTTATAGATCCTTTAGGAAATTGATCTTCAGCAGTAGGCAGAAGACCGGTTTTGTAAAAATCACACATTAAATCACCTGTTAAGTTCTGACCGAAGATAATAAGTCCACCGAAACGATTTTTGAAAAGCAGCTCTAAACATGTAACTTGATAGGATGTTTAAGAGTACCCCTCTCTTCTTTTTTATCGAACTTTTTGGAGATTTTTTTGTTTATATGAGTTGTAGATAGACCATGTGTTGGTATTTCAACCATCGTTTAAATGATCTCGATCGGCCCTGCCATTCAATTGCTATCGAATGCCCACTAAAAGCTTTCACCAAAAAAACATTTTTTCAAAACTAGTTTTTTACGCAAAGGACTGAATTGTGCACCGGGCAACCTTCCTTTAACTTCGTCCGATAGAGCTGAAATTTTTACCATAGATACTCTGAACTATTCTCCAGAGGTAAAATCGACGGTTTTCATTTCTGGTATTTCCATCAGGATTTATAGGTTCCGAAGGTGAAAAGCTTGGCTTTGGAGAAAACCTTTACGTATTTTTTTATAAAAAAAAAAAGAAAGTGTGATTTTTGAAAAAGCTGAAAATTATCTCTGGGATATGGTCGGAGGTATCTCCAAAAAAATTTTCAGGCAAATCGGACAAGGTTTTATATACAAATCCCTCTGCACGGTGAAGACCTTTGGAAAATCAGTAGGTTCCACGGAAAATCATGAAAACCGTCTTAGAAAATTTTTTCCTCGAACACGTGTCTCATCAGTTTAGGTGATCTATCTACCATAAAAATTTCAACTCAATCGGACTTACCGCCTTTTAGATCTGGAAATCGTCAAAAAAGAGGGAATATCCTTAATTGTACGAACGACCTTGGCAATATCTGTAAACTGCCGAACTTTTCTTCCGCTGTTGCCAAGTTTCAAAGTCTTCTCGTAGGTAAACATCATATTGTCCCAGTTGTAATTATTATGCTGTTGTACCCACAGCAGTCGCTTCTCACGATGAACTTTCTTAAGTAGTGATTTTTTAAAAGGTGATTCATAATTTTCACAACTTTTGTGAACGACGTCTTACAGTGTTTGCATTAACACCGTCCTCCTTTAAAGTGGTGGAAAGGCGACTATAACCTTTTGACCAGATAACGAGATATATGTAGGTTCACAGAAGAACACTTCCTCCATCCAAGGGCATATGTATTATTCAATTCTTTTGTGCACTATGAGAGAAAGCCTATATACATAATATTGAGTGTGTGTCTGGTATCGGGTCAAAGACCAACGATTGGATTAATCTTCAGGAGTATATATGGTGGCTGTGGTTATGGTTTTATTGAAAATCATCAAGTAACAACCACAGCAGGTCTATCACGACACAACCACTCACACATCTGCCCATCACCCCCTATTCTTTGAGCATCGATAATTGATCTTTGATCCGGTACTAGATACGCCCTCAATATTATGTATATAGGTTTTCTCTCACGGTGCACAATAGAATTGAACAATATATATATATATATTGTTGAATGGAGGAAGTCGTTCTCTATAAACCTATATATATATCTCGTTATCTGGTCAAAAATTCGATTGTAAGTTATAGTCACCGTTCGTTTCACGTAACATTCTGCACATGTTTGGCAATTTTAACAATTTTTGAATCAGTTTTGTCCGACGTAGCATATGGTCGACCAGTTCGTGTTAAATTAGACAGATCTTCATTCTTCTGCCATCAGCCAAGCTAATATCGTACAGCCTTTGGAGAACAATTTATATATTTGGAGGATGCTTCCTATTCCCAAAAGTAGCACATTCCTGCATTTCCTGCAATTACATATCTCTCTCTCTCTCTATATATATATATATATTAACTAAAGGATCCGTTTAGGAATCTACTGAATTCCAGACAGAATTCCTGCAATTTCTGCACATTCCTGCATTTCCTGCAGTTGCACGTTTATGTTGACTAACTGAAGGATGAGCCTGGAGATCTAACAAATTGCACAATTACGTTGACTAACCGAACGAGGAGCCCAGAAATTTAACGAATTCCACACGGAATTCCTGCAATTCCTACACATTCCTGCATTCCCCGCATTTCCTGCAATTGCACATTGATGTTGACTAACTCAAGGATGAGCCTGGAGATCTAACGAATTGCACACGGAATTCCTGCACTTCCTGCAATTGCACATTCACGTTGACTAACTCAAGGATGAGCCTGGAGATCTAACGAATTACACACGGAACTCCTGCAACTCCTGCAATTCCTGCAATTGCACATTTACGTTGACTAATAGAGTGATAAGCCCAGAGATCTATCGAATTTCACACGGAATTCCTGCAGTTCCTACATATCTTTAAGTTAATCAATCTAAATATGCAATCGCAGGAAATGCAGGAATGTGCAGGAAATGCAGGAAATGCAGGAATGTGCAGGAAATGCAGGAATGTGCAGGAAATGCAGGAAATGCAGAAATTGCATGATTTTGATAGAGATGGATTGAAAGAAATTCCTGCATCGAGTGATATCGAGCTTGGAAGTGCAAGCGATTGCAGGAATGTGTAACTTTTGGGAATAGAATGACTGCTCTATATTTGGAGATACCTTTGTTTGACATTTGAGGACCCAATGGATGAAATCAACGGTGGGCCATCAATAAAATATTCGATGTGGTAATTGCGGGAAAAAATCGTTTTAGGGACCAGCTTTTGTCAAATTCTCGGTTAATTAAAATATTTTTGGTGTGGCCGCTGCCACACTTTGCCACGCTAGTGGCCAGCCGATGGATGAATTTTAAGGAAAACGATCTCACAACGTTGTGATAAAGAAAAAGACATATTTCATCTTGTGAAGGGATGAGACGAAAAAATGATACTCCAATCTTCACCCATATTTTACAGATCACCGTTTGGTTCATATAATTCGATTATTTCGATCAGCACATAAGACAAAAGAGGAGAAAATGACTTTTATAAGGGACATACCTTCATTTGATAGCAAATTCTATGCGAAATATGACTATAAAAATAACAAGATGAGTGGAGGGGGGAGGGAAGAGGGGAAAATCTTTTGTCCAGGAGTGTACTTTTCGCAGAAACATCGAAGCTTGGTTGCTTTGAATACTGTTTATTGTGACACAAAAAGCATACAATTAAGATAAACTTTACATTGGAGATTGTAGAGCTTTTCACGCTGCTTTTTTTACTATACTTTGTTTCATTTTAATGAAATGTTTATAAGGATCGCAATATGAAATCCAAAGTTCTCTCATTTATTATAACTCGTCCGATATATAGCGTATAGAAAATGGCATTGCACTAGTGTAAAAGAAATGATAGACAAGAGCAAAAGATAAGACTTATAAGTCTGAAAGTTTACTCATAGTTTAAATATATCTGAATATTATAAAGGAGTCCTTCAAACCAAACTAAGTCTTTTAGAAGAAGTGAGTGAAAAAACTTTTGTAGTGCCCTATGTAGTTTGCATATCGAATGAATATTTTTAAAAAATGTTAAAACCAATTTTAAATCTTCGACTTCGTTCAGCTTGTATTTATCATTCTAGATTATCTACGAGCTATTCGTCATACAGTGAAAAACAACGATGAAAAACAAATTTTTGGATGAATCTGATGCTACCTATAGCGATAAAAGTTCAAGTCCGATCTATGGTTATCATGATCAACCAATCATGACATTGGAAGAGGCTGTTCAAACGATCACAGATGATATTCCTAGAGTCATTGATTACGTCACACAAGCAAAAAAAAACTGTAGGAAAACGAATATATTAACAGAAGACGAATTTGCAGCTATCCATCTTTACACGATGCCTAACCGATTTTTCTCGGCACTAAACTATCATCTTCGAGCTATGGATAGACAAAAACTAAAACCATGGTTTGCCTATCTGAGACTATTCATTACCGCTCTCAATAAGTTACCTTCATTCAAGGGCACCGTGTGGCGGGGTATACCAGACAGAATCAATTTTACCTATGGCGATTATACTGTTCAAACTTGGTGGGCAGTAACTTCTACTTCGAAAGATCTTAAGATCATTGAGCCTTTTCTCAACAATACGGGTACTTTTTATGCGATTGAAACGATAAATGGCAGAGATATTTCACAGTATTCAGCTAATCCTCAAGAACAGGAAGTTGTTCTTATGCCAGGTACACGAATATGTCTCAAGACTGAACCACTCCAAGTTGACAACAGACCGTTCATGCTCTCCTTACAAGAATGGTGAGTGAATTGATTTTACTTGAGGATTAATCTTTCGCATAAATAACTTTAAGTGCTATGAATTTTTCTTATTCATATCAGAGATAGGAGTTTTTGAAAGAATCATCAATCGTCGGGACAGATATATTGATAGTATCTTTATCTTCTAGTACGAGCATACCTCAAGGTAAACACGTCATGTTCTCCTATGATATCAGTGATGAAATCATCATCTCGCAAATACTTCAAATTTTGCGGGATCAATCGATTCCAGTTTGGTTCGATAAGAACAGAAGGAGTGATAATATTTACGACAGGTATTTATATTCAACTTATTATCAAGAGACTTGTTGAACTAATACTTTCTCTATGTTTGTGGTTTAGTTTAGCAGTAGGAGTGGAAAATGCAGCATTCATTTGTTGTTTTATTAGTCCCAAGTACGAAAAATCAGCGTGCTGTCAAATAGAACTACAATATGCGACTAAGCGACATAAGAAGATCATTCCATGTCTGATCAGAGCTGAAGAAAACTGGGAACCCGCCAACTGGTTGAAAGCTATAATAGAAGGAGTCGAATACGTTGATTTCCGTCATCTCGAAAGCTCAAGCATCAAGTTACAAGCGAATTCCTTAATCTATAAACTGCAAGATCTACAGTATGAGCCGCAAGATGATTCGGAACGGCCTAATATCCTATTCGAACTGATTAAGTATGAGTATATACGAAATAATCGTATTGAACGTTTCATCGATCCATCTATCTCTTATCCGATCGAACAGAGCTATATCAATTTGGCTATAGTAGAAACCAAAGCTCAGCCAGAAAAAGAAAAAAAGCTTGGTGATATTCAGAATCTCAATGCAGTTATGGATACATTCGAAGAGATTTATGGCAATAAGACTCCAAGTGAGGTTAAAGATATCTTCAAAGAATGTAAGGATCAACCAAGACAAGTGCTAGTATTTGGTCGAGCGGGGATAGGAAAGTCAATATTCTGCCGATACATTGCATATCAATGGGCAACTGGAGCGATTTGGTCAGAATACGAACTAGTTGTGTTCGTTCCTTTACGTACTTTGACAGAGCAAAGCTACCAAGCTGATATTCATTATTGTCTCGTCGACATTTTGGAAAAACAGTATTTTTTCGATCGACGCCTATCAGATAAAAATAAAATGCATTTAGAAGATCAAATGCGTAAAAGTCGCACACTCTGGCTTCTTGATGGCTATGATGAAATAGTGCAAAATAAGTCAACACATCTGAAACGCTTAGTTACACAGCTACTAAAGACTCCAGAGCATATCATAACGTCGCGCCCATTCCTGACTAATTTATCATACCCTGTGTATATGGAGATCACAGGCTTTACAGATGAAAATATCCCAAATTATATCAAATTATTCTTCAATCAGTTAGCAAATCAGTCAGAAAGCTCATTAGACGATGAGAAAAAATTATTAAGTTTTCTCAAAGTAAATCCCAGAACATGGGGTATTGCACACATTCCGATCAATTTAGAAGTCATTTGTAGTATTTGGAACAATATGAAATGGTCAAAATCTAAAACAATGACATTGTCAACACTTTATACTCAATTGACCGAATGGATTTTTCGTCGCTATTTGGAGAAGCAATTGAAAATTTCAACTGACGAGGTAAATCTATTAGACACAGAAGAAGTTCATCAATATTGCCAAAATGAATTGATATTCTTACAAACATTGGCTTTTCACGGAATGGAAACTAACACAATACTTCTAGGTGCAGATTTACTGAAAAAAGCTAAGAAAGAGAGTAAGTGTTCGTCAAAGGAATATCCACACTTGCTTAATATTGGAATACTGAAATCGTCCACTCAATCTGGCTTACGAACACGAAATGAAGCAGACAAAGATCATTACTTCGTCCATCTCAGTTTTCAAGAATATTTTGCTGCCCGTTATTTAGTTGACGCTCTCCGAAGTAGCGCATGTGATAAGGCAACTGACTTCATTCAAAAACAAAAATATAATCAAAGATTTCGATTAGTACTTATTTTTGCATCGGGCCTGTTAATTAATGCTAATGAACAGGAACCTATCAAAACATTTTGGGATACTCTACTCAGTGAACCTATAGATCTCGTTGGCATACAACATATGGATCTTCTGATCTCATGCTTCGATGAGGCAGAGTGCAGCCCTACATTTATTTACACAAAACTATTGATGGATTTGATTATAAAATGGATAGAACACGTCCTAAGTATTCGAACCGCCTCTATAGGCAACTCCTTACAACAGACACTTCGATCATGCGATACAATCAAAAACCACCCAACAGTTCAAACTACACTAATCAAGTTATTAAAAAATCAATAGACCAGCAACATCACTCGAGTGCTTTCATTCATATCCTCGATACAAGTCACTAATCCTGTTCCTTCATTACTAGATGCAGTCTTGATGCATATCCATCATACAAATTTTTATGTCAGAAATAGCGCATGTAAAGCTCTTGCCAACATACACGAAAAAACAGCAACGAATGAAGTGATCAAGGGACTTTTGAGTGCATTGGACGACAAGGATTCGCATGTCAGATGTAATACATGTGATGCTATCAGTGCGATGGATGCAAAAGCAGTAACAAGTGAAGTGATCAACGCACTTTTAACGGCACTTGGTCATAAAGATTCAAATACCAAAATTAGTGCATGTGCAGCTCTCGCCAAGATAGGTGAGAAAACAGCGACGAATAAGGTAATGGAAGGGCTTTTAAGAGCACTTAATGATGAGGATTCTGATGTGAGAACTATTGTAGGTGAAGCTCTTGCCAACATGACTGAAAAAGCAGAAACAAGTGAGGTGATCAACGCACTTTTGACGGCACTTGGTCATAACGATTCGAATATTAGAAGTAGTGCATGTGAGGCCATCGTCTGGATCGGTAAGAAAGTAGCAACTGATGAGTTGATTGAGGAACTTGTGAGAGCACTTGGCGATAAGGTTCCTGATGTGAGACGTAGTGCATGTAAAGCTATTGCCTACATGGGCGAAAAAGCAGCAAACAGTGAAGTGATTAATCGACTTGTGAGTGCTCTTGATGACACATATTCCTACGTCAGAATTAATGTATATGAGGCTCTCGCTAAGATAGGTGAGAAAGCAGCAACGAAGGGGGTGATCAACGCACTTGTGACGGCACTTGGTGATAAGGATTCGAATATCAGAAGTAGTGCATGTCTGGCTCTCGCCGGGATAGGTGAGAGAGCAGCGACGAATGAGGTGATCAGGAAACTTGTGACGGCACTTGGTACTAAAGATTCGAATATCAGGAGTAGTGCATGTGGGGTTCTCATCAAGATGAGCAAAAATGCAGCAACGAATGAGGTGATTAGTGGACTTGTGAGTATATTTGGCGACGAGGATCGGTATGTCAGAAGGGCTGTATGTGAGGCTTTTGGTGCGATAGGGGAGAAAGCAGCAACAAACGAGGTGATGGAGGGACTTGTAAGAGCACTTGGTGACAAGGATTCTAATGTAAGAATTAATGCATGTGAAGCTCTTGCTAACATGGGTGAAAAAGCAAAAACGAATGAGATGATCAAGGGACTTGTAAATGTACTTGGTGACAAGGATCAGAATGTTAGAAGGATTGCGTGTGAGGTTCTTAGTGCGATAGGAGAGAAAGCTGCAACAAACGAAGTTATTGAGGGACTTGTAAAAGCACTTGGCGATGAGAATTGTACTGTGAGAATTCGCGCATGTGAAGCTCTTGCCAACATGGGTGAAAAAGCGGCAACCAATGAAGTGATCAACGGACTTCTGATTGCATTTGAGGACAAGTATTATAACGTCAGAAGTAGAGCATGGACGACCATCTGTGCAGTGGTCAAAAAAACAGCAACAAATGAGGTGATCAATAGGCTTCTGAGTAAGCTTCAACGGGTTTGGATTGAGCAGGATTTTAACAATCACAATAAGATGCGAAATATACTATCTCTAATCTCAGCTGCAGCTGTAATCAGGGAGGAAAAGTACGAAGTATCTGCCTCTATCAGTACCCCTCAAGTGTATATTGACTTTTGGTCATTTTCAGCTCGAAGAATTCTTGAAGTTTATCTAAATACCGAAGACTCTATATGGATATCTGCTGTTGTTTATGCTTTCCTTTTGAACGGTAGTACTGCTTGTATCAATGGAAACACAATATGGGTTTTGGATAGAGAAGAAATGGTACCAATACCATGTGACAAGCTAGAATTGATTGATAAACTCCAAAAGGCATTTGAAGAGGAAAACGGCTCGATTTATCGTGAAATTCGCAATGTCTTGAACCCATCGAAACAGGGTGAAAGTTAGATGGTGCATAAATCTGCCTTGAAAATTGATTGTTAGTGTTGCGAACGTAAATAGATAGACAGTGGAAATGATTACGTTATTAGAGAGTTGGAAAAAATATAATTCAAAAGGGAGAAACACCATAATTTCAAATAAAAGATATGATAAATTTTATACGAAATAAAAGCCCGTGAAAAGTGGGATTTGTTGAGGGTAAATAGTAAGGCTTGTGTGAAGATTTTAATATCAAATTCAGGAAACTTTGAGAAATTTTATTCATTTTTGGGAGTAGAAAAGAAAGGTGGTGGTAAGTTGAAAATGGAGTAAAATGTTTTTCTTGAATATTTTTACATGGTTCGATAGAGCTCGTCGAGTTCTACGAAACTGTATAGATTAAAAAATTTTTAAACAAGATTTCTGGGTTAAAATTAACTGGAAACTGTCCAAAGACGATTCCCAAAAATCGACATTGTTAGTTTTTAATAGAAGAAAAAAGTGGTCTTTTTTTTAAAAAAAATTCAATCATTTTCCATTAGCGCCTTTATGTAAGATATTTGAAAATATACTCATTCGAGGCAATTTTTCACGCGGCATGGAATGAATATATTTCAAAATTCCTGAGGGAGTGAAAATAAACAAAAAAGATAATTTTATTGAAAAGTCGGATGTTTTTCTTCCATATCGAAAATATCAGCACTTTTAACTTTTTTAAAGATTTTTCAAATAGTTTTTTTAATTTTTTATCACAAAATATGACTTTAAAATGTTTCAATGTATACAGTTTTTGTAGAACTTAACGAACTCTATCGAACCCTGTAAAAATATTCAAGAAAAACATTTTACTCTATTTTTGACTTACTAGCACCTTTCTTTTCCACTCCCAAAAAATCCATTTTCACGGGCTTTTATTTCTTATAAACTTCATCATAACTCTCATTTGTAAGTATAGCGTTACCTACCTTGAATAATGTATTTTTTGCAATCCTGTATATATGCTTGTACTCAATCGACGGCATAATACCATATGTTAGATGATAATACTTCAGTAGTTCTATAGAATATTTTCTGAGTCTGTCTGCAGTAGAAATTCAAACGACCTTCTTCAAAGAGTAATAAAAAATGATCAGAGATAAATAGATGTAATTACTTTTGTTGTTGCTAGTTTCTCTTCAACAAAATCATTTTTCTTTTTCCGTTAGTTTTTTATATTTTTTTCTGTCTTGTGTGTCAATATGTTGATCATTTATAATAGGTTATTGCAGTTTTGCTCCTTCAACTTTTATTGTAAAGACTCTGATTTGATCATCTGTATTTCTTTTATATGTTCATTTGCATGTCTTTTTTTTAATTGATGTTCTGTTTTTTTACTACTAATGTTTGGATCATTGTTTTATTTATCAATATTCAACCTAGCTTCTCATTCGATCTTTCATATTGTATCAATCGATCATTATGATTTTATTGCGATATCGAACAATGAAACCAGTTCAAATTTATTTTGTATAGGTAGTAATGTAATCGATGATAAAACAAGAGTTTGTGCTATGTGTATAGATCGTTGATATACTAAGTATTTGATAACAGCAAGATCAGACGAGATGGAAGAGATCTAAAAGTAATTCATTATGCTGATTTATTAATAACAAAAAAAAACTGTTAGAAAAAAACGCCGTTGATCATCTATTTTTCTTCAAATGATCAATTAAACGAAATATTTCGATGTTAGACAAACAAGAAAGAGTCTATCAATTAGCTATGATTATATTCATACTTAGGGGTATCCAAAAGTAGTGAGAGTGGTACCTTTTTTGCTTACAGAAAGCTCGAACAAATTTTCTTTTCTTTATAAAAAGATGGACCGTCTTTTGCTCTATTTTCTATGGTATGAAGATCACTATTCATCTAATATCATACTAATCAAATTTTGATCAACACTGTTGTTGTTGACGCCTAGCTGGTTATTTTAGATCAAAACGCATGAAGCATTTTGTATTTCATTCTATCATCGTTTAATACATTGTATTAAAAAATCAAAATATACAAGCACAAGATACAGGATGAAAAGCTGCACAATTTATAAAAACCTGCTTGTTTCGTAGTTGCACTTTTTTCTTTTCAAAATGAGGAAAACTATGAGCGACAAAATTTCGACGTTGCGAAAACAGCATCTTGTTTTTGGTAACAGTTGTATTCCTTTTTTTTCATGTCATCTTCTTATTATTTGCTAGGTTTCTTTGAAAAACAAAATATACCACAAGGCGCAGCTTGAAAAGAGAAGACAATTTCTAAAGAACAACTATGAGAAGATGACATGAAAAAACGAATACGGCTTTTACCAAAAAAACATCCTATTTTTTCAATGTCGACACTTTGCCGCTCAGAGTTTTCCTGGTTCTGAAAACAAAAGAGTGCAATTATAAAATAAGTAGTCCTTTATAAATTGTGCAGCTTTTTATGCTGCATCTTGTACATATATATTTTGATTTTTTAATACAACATATTAAACGATGATAGAATGAAATACAAAATGCTTCATCCGTTATAATCTAAAATAACCAGCTAGGTGTCAACAAAAACAGTGTTGATCAAAATTTGATTAGTATGATATTAGATGAATAGTGATGTTCATACCATAGAAAAATAGAGCAAAAGACGCTCTATCTTTTTATAAAAAAAAAAAATTTGTTCGAACTTTCTGTAAGCAAAAAAGATATCACTCTCACTACTTTTGGATACCCCTAAGTATTTTACATTATCAATAAATCACATCTAGAGGTTAGTTATTCAAAAAAAATATTTTTTAACGCACTCACCACGATTCAAATTCCATAGAAACTAACATCTTTAAATACGTTTTATTAGAAAACAAAACACACCACAAGATGCAACATGAAAAGCTCTATAATCTACATCATAAAACTTATTCTAATTGTGTACTTTTTGTTTTCAAAATAAACTAAAATTGTGCGTGACCAATTTTTGAGGTTGGGAAAATTGATTGCACAGAATTTTACTTTTTTCGAAAACAAACAATAAACTTTACGATGTAGACTGTAGAGCGTTTCACACTGTATCTTGTGCTAGATTTTGTTTTTTCTTACGAAATAATTTTAGATGATAAAAAGATGCAACAAGAAAAATGAAATTTCACATTCGTGCAGAAAAAATGACAGTTTCGCAACTTTGAGAACTAGTTACATACAGTTTTACTTTCTTTGAAAACAAAAATTACACTATTAAAATAAGCTTTACTATGGAGATGATACAGTTTTTCACGTTGAATCTTATGGTATATGTTGCTTTTTTAATAAAACGTATTTAGAGATTAAAATATGAAATGTAAAATGGGGTCCACCGGTGGACCCCATCGTGGTGAATGTGTTAATAAAAAAATTATTTTAATAACAAAAATATTAATAGATAATAGATGTCACAAATATCGAAGTAACTATTAAACTAAGAACTAATGAGATGATAATAATAAATAATCAACAAATAAACAATTCAATCCATGTATGTGCTTTTTTCTCTTTACATTTGTTAGTCTTCATCTTCAGATATATCTCATTAAAATGTCAGATCATTTTTCCGGTAGCAAAGTAGCGATTATTACGATGTCTGGAAGTCGATACATTGGGAAAATTATTGGTACATTCAATTAAAAATTTAGAAAAAATCAAACAAATTTTCTCTTCTTTTGATAGGCATGCAGGACAATGAATCAATACTTCTTGGGAATGTTAGCTGTTTTGATGCAGTAATTGGCGAAGAAAGTTCATTGATTTCTCCAACGGCTGCTACATTTGTACCTATTATTTGTATATATAATAATGATATTAAAGATTTTAAAAACTGTTAATGATGATGAAAAAGATTAGCTAACAAATTCAACATCTATTTCACCATTATCACATCCAAACCAATTATTATCTGATCGAAATCCAATTCTTGTAACCATGTGGATGTTGGTAAGTTGAATTCTTACCTCTCAAAAATATATATAAGAATTTTTTTTCATGCAGATACAAATGCAAGACCAAGTAGACAAATAGCTGATACAATTGTAGCTTTTCTGGAATCATCTAATAATGATAAAAAAGTTTTAATCTTGTTAATGAAGATAAAACAGTTCAACCATTAAATTCAGCATTTATTTTACCATCATCATCATCACAAGAAAAGCAATTATCAAACGATCCAAACTCAACTGTTGCATCTGTAAATGTTGGTGGGTTGAATTTTTACCTTTAAAAGAAAGACACATCACAAGTTGTTTTTCTTTTTTTAGATAAATTGAAAGTTTCATTATTCGGAAATATTTACAGTATACGTCAAGGAATCGAGCATATTTTCGGTGTAACACCAGAATCAGTATCAAAATCTGAATCTAATTCATCGTCAACCAGCAGCTCAAAAGCTACGTCATCATCATCATCAGCAGCAAAATAACAGAACCTTATCGATCAAAACCAAGACCAGTCGTGGTACGGAACATTCATCAATGAACAGTTGAAGTTTTAGTAATGGCATTATTTGATGATATTGATCCACTTGATCAAAATAAAATTTTACCAACTGTACCTCGAGAATTGTTAATGAAAAAATTGCTACTAGTTTCATCTAAAAGTTTACGTGAACGACAATGGATATTTCCTGGTGATACGTTAGCTGAACTGCAAGAGAATAAAGTTACGTATATAATTCTGATGCCAACGATCGTCCCACTTAAACGAAAATGGAAGAAATTGTCAATGGGATCATTAAATCGGCAACAGATGCAATACATCAACAAGAAATTGAAGGAATATGCGGTTGAAGCTATTGAAGCTCAAGACAAACTAATTAAACAGTTTACCTCTACATTGGGAAATATTGTTAATCGTGATGATGATGATAATGAAAACGACAACAATTCTTCCTCATCTTCACCAACAGTTCGAACAGATTTTATGAACAATATTGGTTTAAATAAAAATCATCGTATAAAAAAATGGTTGAATGACAGTAAGTAAAAGTTGCATTAATATAGCAGGTATTTATTTATATTTGTTATAGTTGTCATTGATAATGGTGATGATGAGTTAATATCAGACGATCTTCATCCAACAACATCATCAAATATTAATGAAGTAAGGAATAAGATCAATCCAGATTATATTTAAATATATTTTTGTGTATTGTTTTTCTTTTAATTTAGAATGATGTTTTACTTGATGATCAATCAATATTCCAACTATTTGATGAAATAGGACGAGATTTACTTACTGATCATTTAGATGGTTTCGAAGTAAACTTAAATAAAGCATTTTATCAAATGCTTTATTTATTTTAGTATGTTGAAAATCCTTCACTAACATCAATTAATTTGAAAGAAAATCAATCTATTCCATTGACTGTTCCAAAAGAATATTCAACAAGATTTGGAAAGACAACAAGAGGATGACACAGAAGTCATTGAAGCAGTTTCTGCAGTATGTTTTTTAAATTTTCTTTGTATTAAATAATTGACTTTAATGAATATAGATGCTATCACTAGTTGAATCATTAGATCAACATGTTCAAATTGGTATCCATAGTGTTAATTTATCCACAATTAAAGATATGAATCAAGAAGATATTTGAAGCTCGAGTAAAATAATTTATTTTCTTTAGTCGTTGAGACTTTTTTCTTTTTTTTTAGTACATTGTTGACGAAATAACTAATACAATGTATACAGTCGGTCTTTAAAAACTTTAGTATTTTGTTACATTTGTCTGATATCGAAAAGTTCATTTATTAGGATTTATATATTTATCTTAACATAGATTTCTTTTTTTTGTTGGTTTTATTTGAAAAAAAAGAACGATTTTTTTATTTATATGAATAAACAACAAACAGACGATGATATGAAATGGTTTCAGTCATAAAAAAATGACAAACTCTAATTATTCTTTTGATAATAAAAAATAAGAGCAAGGATAATCATTCTATGAATCATCGTCAAATAAGATCTTCGTTTTGTTTTGGTATTTAATGTTTAGCTTGATTTAAAAGAAACTCTGATAAAATATTGATTATATGAATGGCATTGTATTTCACAACTTTCATTCAATGATCTTTTTACTTATCGTTGAATTCATAATCTTCCAACGGCTATGTAATAAATAAGTCAATTGATAGAAAACTAGATCGAAATCATTTTCATATGAATAATCAATAGTACTTGAATAAAAATGTAAAATGATTTGATACTAACGTCAAGTATATTATTTAACAAGATCATATATATATTAATAATTATACCATCAGAAAAATTTATCCTTTGTTTCATTTATTAAAATATGATTAACTAAATAATAGATCGGTGTTCTTTTTCAATATAAACTCAGGAAAAATAATAATTAAAAAATTATTCGCATTTGTTGACTTGCATACTTCATGCATATAATACGGAGTGGCGCAAAAGTTATGCGGCAGTCTTGAACGGCTTATGATAACTTTGATAGAAAAATCCTAGAGAGTTGCGGCTTTCGGCATTCGAAAGAGTGTGTTTCATTGAATATATTCAGCTATTCCAACGCGAACTGAACTTTATCTAATATTCACCAATACTTATGCCTATCAAACAATAGCTACCATTCGCATATATGAAGGTAAACATAATCTCACAAAATACAATGTACGTGGTGTTCTAACTTCCTAAATTTTATTTTCTAGCCTTCTCTATTGTAGACATTAATGGGCGAATTTAGTCTTTCTGATCTAACAAGCAACTTCACTCCTCAGACACTCGAAATAGCTATTCGTATGGATATCGATGTTAATGAGATACTTTGTTTCGAATTTGAGAGGTATACTGCAATTGTATACGAATTCAGGTCAAACGACTAGTGCTCCACTTCTTATTAAGCTGAGAGATGTCCAGCCTACAAGAACAATGATTGAAGAACTCATCAAACTTCAATCCGAGATAATATCATTTTCAAAGTTCATTACGATTTATTTTTTTGCATTTAATTCGAATATAAGATGATTCATTTACGTTGAATGAAGATTTAGCTGATATATTTCATGTCAATGCTGATATATTCAATGGTCTAGAACAATATTTAAGCGAACAAGGTTTTAACTCGCTCTGTAAAATCGTATGATTCATTATCGAGACATGAACTTTTATTTTCTTAGCTTTGAACATACAAAACGAAATTTTTCGTTAAAATAGTAATCAAATTAGATTCGAAAAAATTAATCTAGGTCGGTCAAAACGGATATTTGCTATAGATTGTGACATCATTAAAATAAGGTCGTATACTATAAAAATAAGGCCATAGATGGTCCTGTGTTAATGATGTTACGGTCTGTATTACTGAGTCGATTAGATGATTCGTATATGAACCGTATCGTTCTGTCGACGTTGTGAAAATAGGATCTTTTTTTTGGTAACAGCCATATTCGTTTTTTCCTATGTCATCTTCTTATAGTTGTTCTTTGGAAATTGTCTTCTCTTTTCAAGCTGCATCTTGTAGTGTATTTTGTTTTTCTAAGAAACCTATCAAATAATAAGAATATGACATGGAAAAAAAGGGAATGCAACTTTTACCAAAAACAAGATGCTGTTTTCGCAACGTCGAAATTTTGTCGCTCAGAGTTTTCCTCATTTTGAAAAGAAAAAAGTGCAACTATAAAACAAGCAGGTTTTTATAAATTGTCTTCTCTTTTCATGCTGCATCTTGTGCTTGCATATTTTGATTTTTTAATACAACGTATTAAACGATGATAGAATGAAATACAAAATGCTTGACGCGTTTTGATCTAAAATAAGCAGCTAGGTGTCAACAACAACAGTGTTGATCAAAATTTGATTAGTATGATATTAGATGAATAGTTATCTTCATAGTATAGAAAAATAGAGCAAAAGACGCTCTATCTTTTTATAATAAAAGAAAATTTGTTCGAGTTTTCTATAAGCACAAAAGGTACCACTCTCACAACTTTTGGATACCCATAAGTACAATCATTTTATGGAAATATTCAATGATGTTCTTTACAAGTAATTAAGATGAAAAAAAATCAAAGAATAAATTTTAATTTTAACAAAAAAAACTTTTCCATTTAATTGATAATATCCAAAGGCAAGTGAAGTTGTTCAAGTCTTTTACATTTTTTTATCAAATACTCAATAGACAATGAAAAAGATCATAAATAACAAATTAAAAAGCATCACTTAGAATCAATTATTTGTTCTATTATCGTCCTCATTTATCAATATGCAAGGTGGATATGCAAACGATTTGGAACTTATTTATTTAAAAAATAAATCAATACACAACGGATAGTAATTATAACAAAGTGAACAATCATATAATCTTAATGATGGTTAAATTTATTATGAATATTAATTAAAAAAAAAAGGTCTAAAATGAAAATATTACCATCCATTTGCATGTCCATCTGCTCTTGGATCAGAAGCTGCTGCCCAAACTAATTGATTATCTTCATTAGGTACTTTAATAATAATTTGTCCTCGACCAAACATAGCTCTCTCAGGACCTTTAACTAATTTAATTTGATGACCATATGATTTAAGTTTGTCAATAGATTCTTGAGAAATTCCATCTTCTAAAAAAACTTCACTTTCACAATTATCTACCGTTCCATCAGGAGCTGCTGGACCAATACAAAATCTTGGAGCATCAAGTGCAGATTGTGGATTCATTTTAAAATGTAATAAATTCATTAATACTTGTACATGTCCTTGAGGTTGCATAAAACCTCCCATAACTCCATAACATGCTAATAAATCTCCATTGAAATTGGTTATCATTGATGGAATTATTGTATGATATGATCGTTTTCCACCTTCAATACAATTTGGATGATTTTCTTCTAAAATAAAATTACTTCCACGATTTTGTAATGTAAATCCACAATTATTTGGAATAGCACCTGTACCAAAACCAACACAATTAGAAAATATAAATGAACAAGCATTTCCTTGAGAATCTGTTACACAAAAATAAACAGTATCAGATGAATTTATTGGTTTTCCATGTTTTAAATCTTTATTAACTTTATTTGAATTAAAATATTCTGCACGTTTCGATAAATAATTTGATGATAATAATTCTTCGATAGGCACATTTGAAAAATTTTGATCACTAATAAAATATCTTCCATCAGAAAATGCTATACGAAGTGATTCAATTAATACATGAAGATATTCACCTGAATTATGTTCAAAATTTTCTAAACCTGGAATTTTCTTTTCTTTTTGTAATCGTTCTAATATTCCAATAGCCATAAGAGCAACAAGACCTTGACCATTTGGAGGACATTCCCATATTTTAACTGTTTGATTATCATTTGTATTATAATCAATAGAAATCGGTTGAACAGGTGTTGATGTATGTTCAGATAAATCTTCAAGTGTCATTAAACCACCTTTACTTTGTATTAAATCAACAATAGCTTGTGCAACATATCCTTTATAAAATCCATCTCGACCTTTATCAATTATTTCTCGAAATGTTTTAGCAAGTTTTGGCATTTTCATTATTTCTCCAGGTTTTGGTGCTTTACCATTTTTAAGCATATCATTTCCATTATCTGATGCTTCTTGTAATAATTTTTCTGAAATAGCCCAACTATGTGCAACTATTTCTGAAACAGGATAACCTTGTTCAGCTAGACGAATAGCTGGATTTAATACTTGATTTAATGATACATTTCCTGATCCAAATAATTTAAGTGTTTCAATAAAAGCATCAACAGCACCTGGAACAGTAACTGAATTTAAATTTGTACGTAGAATTGATTTATCATGAATACCCATTTGACGAACTTTTTCTAATGTTAAATTTTTTGGACTTCTTCCACTTCCATTTAAAGATAAAACTTTTCTTGTTTTATTATCATAATATAAAACAAAACAATCTCCACCAATTCCACATGAACATGGTTCAGTTACATTAAGTGCAGCTGCTGTTGCAACAGCTGCATCAGCTGCATTACCACCTAAACGTAAAATTTCTAAACCAGCTTGACATGCTAATGGTTGAGATGATGATACTATTCCATGTGTTCCATATACTACTGATCGACGAGAATTAAAATTGAAATTGAAATTATTATTATATATCATTTTGCTTTTTTATCTTAACTATTTTCTAGAATAATAATTATTTATTTATTTCGATTTATCAACCTTTTTTTATATTATATTTTACTTCACAATAAAACTAACAGCAGTATCTCACTATCATTTTATCTTACAGTTGAAGAATATATTACTTCAACAAATATTAATGATAAAACATATATATGACTTTATACTATAATTTAATCATGTTTAATAATAAATAGAGAAAATTGTAATTTTTTTTAAACAAATTTATAATTATGATTTATTCTTTATTTCATTGTTATATATGATAAATCCAATGAATGATTGAATCAAAAATGAATATATATATACAATTGAGGTCGCTAGATCTCTATACACAATTTTTCAACCAAAAAACTAATAAAAACACTAAGTAGATGTTCATGGATTTAATCCAGACGCTAGTTTCAAAATTTTACTTGACAAATGTTATATATACAATAAAGAGGACATTAGAATCTCATTTTTGATCTTGATACTATTTAAACAAAATCTAAGAACATAGTTCAATAGAAAATTATTTTCTCTATCAAATAATCTCAAACATATATTTATCATTTTCCAAAAACTCTCAATGATTGATTATCTATGATTTTCTATTAGTTTACATTTTTTTTCGTTATGTTTCAAATTTTAGTAATATGATATTCCTGAAAATCATAAATTCAATGAAGAAAATCGATTTATTTTGAATGAATCATCAGTTAATAAAGAATAAGAAAAGGATAATGACAATATATATACGTGTGAATTTATTTGTTTATTTTATGAAATGCATCGATCACTAGATAAACATATGTTATAGATTATTTTTATCCTGAAAACATTTATCTTCTAATGAATTCTGCTATTATTGTTATTTTAATTTCATTTATTTTAAATATAAATGGTGAAATAATTGAGAATATATTTTTCAAAGTAATCAAATAGAAATAAAGATTAAGAAAATTTATAATAATATTTTATTTATTTAGAATATTTCATCTGATTTAATTATATCAAATGAAGATTCTTCAATTATAAATTCAGTAAAATTTGGACAAATTAGTGGTCTTGCTGTATCAAATAAAAATCCAAATAATTTAGTTATTTTTCATCGGGGATCAAGACAATGGAATGAAAAGTAAGAGAGATTTTAATAAAATATATATTTTATTCATGTACAGGTGTTTGCAAAAAAAAACTTGAATAAATATACTAGTCGTTGTATGTATATAAGTATTATTTCTTTCCTCTTTAATATTTTTATAAGTCAATGGGATAATATTTTTTGTTTAATAATCTCCTATTGAAGATCGTTTATATTAAAGAATATTTTCAAATTTTTTTTTTGCAAACATTTGTATGTTTTTCTAATTGAAGAATAAAAATATAAATTTAAAGATCATTTCCGGATGGTATTCATTTTGATACAAATAAATATAATGCAATTGAAGAAAATACATTATTAACTGTTGATATTAAAACTGGTCAAATTAAAAATCAATGGTTAAATAAAACGTATGTTTTTCTTTTTCGTTATTTAACAACGAATAAAATTTAAAAAAAATCTAGTTTTTATATGCCTCATGGTCTTTCAATTGATAAACAAGAAAATATTTGGTTAACTGATGTTGCAATGCATCAAGTAAATAATTGAATAGAATTTTTAATTTTTTAATTCATTTTTCATAAAAGGTTTTTAAATATATTGGAGATAAACGTGTATTAACATTAGGAGAATTATTTGTTCCTGGTTTTGATTCTTATCATTTTTGTAAACCAACTGATGTTGTTATATCAAATAATGGGTTAGTTATTTATATTGCTGATGGATATTGTAATTCAAGAATTGTTAAATATTATTCAAATGGAACATTTATTAAAGAATATAAAATGCCATATGGACAAAAACAACTTATTGTTCCACATAGTCTTATTCTTATCGAATTATTTAATCTTATTTGTGTTGCTGATAGAGAAAATGGACGGTAATACAAAAAGAATTTTATTTAGATGTTTTTTCTTTTTTTATTAAATAAATATTTTAGAATTGTTTGTTTCGATGCAGGATTTAATAATAAATATGATGAAGGAAAAGTAAAACATATTATTCAATATCCAACAATGAATACTGTTTATGCTATTGATTATGATTTAAATAAATGTATTTTTAATAAAATTTATTTATTAAATTTTAGTTTTTTATTTGAAATAGATCGAATTTATGCAATTAGTGGAAAAAATCAATATAATGAAGCTCTTGGTTATACATTTAGTATTCATCCAAATTCATTTGGTCAATTTATTAATACTTGGAAACCAACAAATGTACGAGCATTGGTTTTTTCTTTTATTAAATAAAATTAATTTAAATAAATAATATTTTTTAGAATTTTGGTGAACCACATGATTTGGCTTTAACTAATAATGGTCAAGATTTATTTGTTGGAGGAATTCGTCCAAATCGTATTCATTTATTTCATATTTTTAATTAATTTTATTTCTCAATCTTATATTGAATTATTTTTCTTATTAATTATTTAAATAAAATCAAAGACAAAACTAATAAATATAACTATCAATAGTGCTATTAGACCTTTTGTTTTTTTGATAAAAATTTATGTAAGTAAAACTGGTGATATTCATGAAAAAAGAATATTTATATAAAAGTTTAAGATTTAGTTAGAAGTTTTTCCCAAAGATATATTACTGTTGATGATTCTAGATGAAGGAACTATAGATTATGCTCAATACATCGAAAAAGTACTTTCAATATCTTTTGAATACGTAAATCAAGTCTTTGAGGAATGGCGCATAGTTCGCTTTCGTTATTTTTCACTGGAGACATTGCGCGTAGATCTTTTCGAGCTTATAATCAGCAAGTTTGCGCTTCATTTGGCTTGTTGGCTGCTCCCTTGAATCAGATTTGAGATTTTCTAATGTTTCAATAGATAGTAAAAATCGCATCGAACTTTAACAAAACTATATGATGATTATACATTTTGTATCAGAATTTTCCTTTTAAATCGATTAAGTATTTTCTATTTCCATCGCAAACATAAACTCAAATATAGAGAGATATCCATAAATAAATAAGATAATGATGATCCTATTAGCAAAATTTGATTTTAATTCTAAATATATAAAATAAAAAACAAAAAAAGAAAACTTGTTTATTATTGATTTGAATATGATGATTCAAAATGTATGTACGTATACATATATTTATATTTATATATATATATTTATATAAGAAGAAGCGATGAAATAAAAAAAAAAGAAAGAAAGATTAGAATTAATGAAATTCGTTTTAATGA
>JAJEKB010020993.1:0-60678 GCA_022393335.1 Macrotrachela quadricornifera | reverse complement strand
AAAAAAAAAAAAAAAGAACTGTTTACATAAGAACCTATTTCTTCACTCTCGGCTTTTTTTTCTTCTTCTTCTATTACGTATTTCTTTTTCCTTAAATACAAATACCAAATCGTATAGAATAACGAAAAAAAAAACGTGCGTCATTTTTTCTTTTTCTTCTAATAAGAATAATAAGATCAACAGATTTATTTTGTTTAAAAATCTCGACATTCTATGTAAAACATTAATACTATAAAAAAAAAAAGTGTCCATTGAATGATTTCGTATATCGTTATCGTGATACGAATCTTAAGAAAAATAAAAAACTAATAAATCTCTTGTGTCAATATTTTTTATTAATACTGTAAGTACTTTTTTTTTTTGTTAAAACATTTTCATTTAATATGATTTTTTATTGTTTACTAATATAAATACATGGAATTTATCGAATTTTCCATATTTGACATACAGAGTGACCCATAAAAAATTCAATAACAAAACTCGATAGAAATCTTTCATATTTATTAAAAACATAGTTTTTTTTATCATTTTCTAGAGAAGAACATAATTCGAGAATTAATCCATTAGAATAGGATATATAAATATCTAGTTTTGTTTAGCTTTCAACATTCTATTATTTAGTGTATCATACAGAAAAGATCGTTCAGTTTATATGAACAAAAAAAACTGAAATATATAATGAAAATTGGTCGAATTTTTCACCAATTTAATAGGTTAGTAAATTCTATGAAATGTTAAATTCGACTGAATGATCAGTAGAACTTATGAAATGATTAGTACCTTAACTAGTGTCGATTGATAATAAAACAATGATTCTATTCTATATAATCATCAGTAAAAAGTTCCATTGATTATTATTATAAATTCTCTCATCATTAAACTAGTTTTTCACTCCAGTGTAATGAATAAAGATTTTGGCACTATCTTTACGATACAACAGATGAACGATTGTAATAGATTTATGTTCACAATGTTGTTTCATAAATAAAATTCTAATAATGACGATAATAGAAAGTATAACATTTTACTGATAATTATATACAATAAAACTATTGTTTTATTAACAATCGGTACTAGTTAAGATAGTGATCACTTATTATATTCCCTAAAATAGTCGAATTGAAATATTTAATAATGTAAATACTTGCTTGAAATATTCAATTGTCTTAATTTTTTTTATAATCTATAATAAAAAAAAAAAAGAAATTTATTCAATAAATGTCAATATACTATCGAAAAGAAAACTCGGTAGACTAGAAATTTTAAACATATGCTCACTATAAATTGACATTCTTTTTTAATTAATTATATATTATAAAAAACCCTGAAGTATTCTTTTCGTAGAATATCTCAAATTGACTATTTTAAATATTTAAATCTATTATCTAAAGAAAAATAAATCTTTAAGTTAATTTGATTTCTTTTTGATGTTTTTTTTCTAATTAATTACCGAAATTTCGTTTGTATATGATTATCCAATTAAATAATTGTTTTAAAATAGAAAAAAAAAAAGTTATTTTTTTGGTTGATCACAACAACCATACATTACGTAATATTTTATTTTATCACGTGTTTTTTTTTTCTAGAAAAAATATTTGAAAATTTTTAAAGAATTTTACTTTTTCTTTCATTTTATTTAAAAGAAAATTTTTATAAAAAAAAACTAAAAGATGTCACTACCATTCAGTAGCATAATATGATCACACAGAAAAGAAATAATCAAACTGATATAGAAAAGTTTGAAGAAAGAATTCAATTAGATTTAAAAAAGTATCGTTGATTAGTAGTTTTTTATGTTTTATTCGCATCTATTATATGAATAATATACTATAGAGAATATATAGAAGATGATACTATAAGAAAGAAAAAATGATGATAAGGTTAAAATCGTGTTTTTTCGAATTTTTTATGATTTACGCCCGACCAAAAAAATTGTTTCTTTCTTTTTTTTTTTAATAACATCTTGAAATATATTATTTTATGTATGATGATGAACAAACTATAGCAGTCGAAAAACAGAGTGTTAATTGAGAAGGTGTCATGATTCGTGAGATACGAAAAATCTTTTATTCAATCGAAGGGTGTCAAGAAAAAAATCGAATCAGTTCAATGCAATACACTCGCAACTCACTATCAGTCCTACCTAAACTAACAATTGCTTTGTTTTGTAACATTGCTCATATATATAAAAAACGTATACAATTCAAAAAATAATTGTTCTTCATCACATAATCATTAAAAGATTTCCTTTCGCTGATAACTAAAAAAATGTAGGAGAAATTTTTTTTTTAAATTTAAAAATAATATCCAATCAACCATGAAACATATAATAATAGAATATTAAATCGAAGGATATAGAACAAAATCTTTCTTATAATGAACAATCTGAAGAAATATATTTTGTTCTTATTATTTTTCTACTATTTATTGATGTTTATTCTCTGAGATGTTGGTTTGATATAAAATAATACTTCATAGAAAGTTGATCACAATTTTGTCGAAATACATTTGAACAAAAAAATAAGATCAAATAACGTGAACATAACAAAAGATTACACACACACACACACGCACAGATAGAGAAGAAGAAATTTTTCAAGTATAAAGAAAACTATTTTCTTGCTGGAGCAAAATCAACTTGCATTTTTTTTCTCGTAAATATTCTTCAGAACTAAGAATATCACCGAGCCATTCTTTTACTTGTCGATTTTCACAAAACCATATTTTATCAGCAACCTTAAAAGAAATAAAATTCTTATGAAATCATTTTCATTTTATTTATTTACGTGTATTATTAAACGAAAATCATGACTAACAAGTATCATACCACCAGAAATATTTCGTATTGCATCTGATAATGCATCAATACTTTCAATATCTAAATAACAAAAGAAATCAAAAGTATAAATTTATGAGAAATATTCTTATCTCTTTTACCCAGATGATTTGTTAGTTCATCAAGTAATAATAAATGTAGACATTACCATGCTAACCATGCAAAACATACTCAACATTGTTGTCCATCCAATAAATTTCTCATTGAACATAGTTGGTGTCTACCTGTTAAACCAAATCGACCAATAAAAGATGTGCAAGTGATAAAAAAAAACATGAAGAATAAGACGAAGTAAAAACTAATATTAAAAAAAAACCATTATTTTATTAGATAAAAATTATTCTATTCTTACGAAAAGAAAACAAAGTTGACATAATATGAGCTGGATTTTAATGGAGATCAAGTAAAAAAAATCGAGGAATGTCAAGTCTTTCTTTGCATATTTATTGACTAAATGACAACTACCCAGGTGAAAGAATACGCCATCGTAAACAGCCTTAAACTGTGAAAAACGGTCACCCTGAGACCATCGTTTACGGTGAATCACAAAACGGCTTGAAAACGACGAAAAACTACAGTCGTTTTCTTCAGTCGCTTCCGTCTCATCTGAAACGACAGCCGTAAGAGCTACCGTTATTACGCCGTAATCCGTCAGCTCGTTTTACGGACCGTTTTTTTCGCTAAACAATGGTGATCATTTTTCTTCCTATTTTCGCCGTTTTACGAGCTCACGTAAAAGGGCCCGTAACGATGTCGTTTTTCGCCGTTTTGCACCGTTTTCTTTCACATGGGTAATCTGTTGCCTTTTGTCAAAAAAATATTTTTTTTGTCTATATATGTATATGAATGGTAACTCATTTTAAATGTAATGATTATATTTAAAAAAGTAATTATTTTGAATTTAATGACTATTTTTAAAAAAAATAATTATTTTAAATACAACGATTTTTTTTAATTAGTTTAGTCCAGCACCAATACAAATGGTAAGTTATTTTAGATAAAATGATTCTTTTTTTTATTTAGACTGATCCGATACCAATATAAACGGTAAGTGATTTTAAATAAAATGATTATTTTTTTTTATTTAGGCTGGTCTAATACCATTATGGATGGTAAGTTATCTTAAACAAAATAATTATATTTTTACTTAGAACTGCAATTTTATCCCCAAAATTGACGATTAGTCGCCGGTGTTTGCCCGATTTTGATGGCATGGGCACCACAGTAGAGCATTGTAAATACGCTAGTATACTGTGATCGTACATCGTCGGATTTCGTCGTGTACAATCATATATGAGCATCGTAATGCTCGTCCTGAATAGTTATGATAGAGTTGACGAAATGAAAGCTACTACTACCTGATGTAAAACGTCAAAAAAAACGGCGCGTTTCAGGCATAAAACGGCATCGATACGATTCACGATTATTCATCGGAAACGACCTGAAACGGCGCCGTTTCCGTTCCGGCGAAACTACATATGCAAATCTGGGTTAACGGATTACGGTGTTAAACGACATCCGTTCATGCCCGTTTCCTGCATGATTTTAGCCGTTTTTTAATCGTTTCATGCCTCATACGGCGCCGGAAACGGCGCTCGGAATCATCCACCTGGGTAAACCAAACCAGCACGACTGAAAAAACACAAAATAATACCATAATTTTTGGATTATTTTCAGATTGATTTGAAAAAACTAGTAGATAAACAAACGAAAAGGTAATCTGTCATGTTCTACATGTACAACTTACAAACACATAATTCTGATGGTGATGATGATTGTGGTGGAGGTGAAGGATTATAAAGTATAGAAAATTTCCATATTTAAGAATGATCATCAGTATATATTCTTACTCTTCGAGATGCATTTGGAGATGTTTGATTGCATCTATTTTGTTGATTACGTCGTCGAGGCATTGAACTAAACGAAGAAATCGAAATGTGATAGGATGAATGCAGCTTTTATAGCTAGATTTCTCTCTCTCTCTCTCTTTCTTTCTTTCTTTCGCTTTCTTTTCAACAAAGAGAATGTATTAATCGAGGTCTAGATATTATATATTTTCCTTCAAAAAATAATATCTCGAATGATAAATCTTCAACATTTGACCTTATACCCACAACTTTCAGTTTCATTTTCTCCAGTAGGGAGAAGAAATTCAGGGAGAGTCTCCTAATGCTAAAGAGAAATAACTGTATTCGCTTTTTTAAAAGTCAAAATACAGCTCTCAATTTGAACTTTCTTGGTTTTTACTACCAAGTATGAACACTAATCTAGAAAAGTTTTTTCTACAAAAAAATTAAGATGCAACCATCTCTTTAGAAAATCGAGAGACTGCTTTTTCTTTGAAAAACGAGATGCTGGTTTCTCTATGCAGAACCGAGAAACGGCTTTCTCTTTTATATATTTTTGATGGATTTGCTCCAACCTAAAACATTGAAAAATATCAAAATACATCCTGGGAAAAGTTTTCGAAGAAAAAGGCAAAGTACAAGAGAGAATTTAGGGGGGAATTTCCCCCTCCTCGTAACCGTATGCTCTGTCTGTCATGGGCCAAAACTTCAGTAAAATGTCTAGAACTCTCGACAGATGTATTACAGACACTGATCCTTTTGAAGTTTTTTCCATGGCTTACTCATTTTTGTTGTTGAATAGCTAGATTTTTTCGTCTTTACATTTGATCTGATTCAACATCACGTGGCAAAAAATATATGTAATTGTCGTAAACAAGTACTTAATTCATTCATAAGTAAATGTACTCCACGTAAACGTTTTATATCGATATTATGTAATTGTGCCCAACGATGTTCAGCATCTATTATTCGAAATTGTTGATTACTTTCATAATAAATCCATGTCTTAAATAATACAATATATATTTTAATAAAGGCTTATATTTAACTGCTCAGTATTTTTTGTAAATGCTCAGTACGATTCGTTGCTCCGTATAAAATATAGTATTCGGTAACTATTCGATTTGCTCAGTAAATTAGTGTTTTGTGAATGTAGATGTTACTGACAAGGAGATTGGATCTGGCGATCTCTAAATACCAAAATGCAGTTTCTACGATGTCTTAGCGCCGAAATTCTGAAAAATAGAAATTCTAACAGTTGAACAAAAACAAAATTGTTAAGTTATGAGAGAGATACAAGAATTCTCAAATCTATGTAAACAAATCGTCATTTATTTCCTTTTCGAGATTAAAAATTTTGATATGTAGGATATCCAAGGTGTCATTGAACAGTAAGTGAAGCATTTTTTATTTATAACTTGAGATCTTCATTAAAATACAACCTTACATGATAGTAAAAGTGTAGACCTTAGTTAAAGTCTACTATCTTATCGTCACATAAGGCTATGTCATAAAAAATGCCTCAAAATATAAATAAAAATGATTTCACTGTTGTTTAGTGACTATGGGACACCTTATATATGTATAATATTTGTTTTTTTTACTACTGAAAGATGTGTCATCTTTAATCTGAACAATTCAATGATGAAAATTTCTCAAAATATATTTAAAATTTCCTATCTATCTTATAATTTAATGATTTTAGTTTTATCTGGTATTTTGAGAGTCTAACTGATATTATTTTTTCTCACTCTCACTAACTAAAATCACAGTTTCAATATAAAGTAATTTACAGAAAGTCCAACATCAACATTCGAAAATATTAAATCTTCTAAAATAAATTACTGAGCCTTTCAAACGATTTCCTGAGCAAAAATTGATCTTTTACTGAGCAACAAATCGTACTGAGTAGTTAAATATTAAGCCTTTAATAAATATCGTTTATTTATTTACTTTATAAACATTTAAAAATGCATGGCAATCACAAAATGTTTCCACAGTAAAATTAAATTTACTTGGAAAAAAAGAAATTAAAAATACAGTAAAACCTCCCTTAGATGGGCACTAATGGGACTTTTCAAATCGCCCACTTTACGGAGGTGCCCATCTTATAGAGTTTACATATATCGACTACTAGTATGGTATTCACTAGCTAAACCATAAACAACAGGCCTACTTATATGTTCTCGATTCGCTCTTAGTATTATAATTGTATGAAATGTGCACTTTTGTCAATTAGATTTGTTTTTTTCAATCAAGTTTATTTTCTATTATTTTATTGAAAATGAAACTTTGAAAGTTCGATTTGTTTGACAGTGGCTTGTGCCTTTTCGTATATTAAGGGACGTGAAAGTGGAATTTTTTTCGATCATTGTGATACAAATTCTGAAAGAGCAACTTCATTGACCTTGTGCCCATTTCTTCTAGTAGCATGCGCTTAATACCTATATTTGTATTCAATTGAAAACAATGTGTATTTATCTTTTCATTGAAGAATATTGTAAGTAGCTCCTCGTGACACCTTGCACTTGTGATATGATTTTACGTTATGATAGTCCAGCATCATTAGCACAGTCATTGATCAATGCAATTTTCTCATCAAGTGAAAAATGGTGACACGATACCATTTTTCTCGATGATTTTGAAAGAAAACAACCAATGACACGACTATTTGTACTCTTTTTATCACTAGCGAGACAATTAAAACTATAGAGATGAGTTATTTTGTTTATTACGTCGGACAGAACTTTTCTCTCTCCAATTCACAAAACAATGAAGAGCGACTGAATGAAAAAGAACAGTGTAATAATTTGTATATTCATTGTGTATGCCCATAGAAGAGAGGTTCAATTGTACAGTACGTCGTAAAAAATAGTGCCCACTTTGAGAGGTGGGAGGTGCCCTTGTTATAGAGGTTCATTTCCAGCAAAAAATCGTCGGTCGTTCCGTCAAGTGCCCATATTAGCGAGGTGCCCTCATTATAGAGGTGCCCATTTATGGAGGTTTTACTGTAAATAAAATTTCCAATTATTTATATTCAGCTAATCGATCTTTATAATAAATTTTGAAAAATATTTTTTGTTGATAAACATGCAGCTATAATAACAGTTCCATAAACTAAATAAAATGCATGTTCTAATGCAATTAAATGTGATAATTTAATATCAATTGATAATACAACTATAATCTTTTCAAGAAACATTAAATCTTCATGAAATGAACGAATTTTATCTTGATTCATATGAATTGTTAAATGCATCAACTTATTTTTATTTAAGAATTGTTACATTCCTGGATTAGAATACAAAGATAATTAAAATAAAACCTCGTCGTCGTTGATCATAATTAGCTTTCGATGTTCATACAACATGTAAATATGAATAATTTATTTCAGAATCACCAATCATTTTTTTTTGTTTAGATAAAAATCAATCACTAAATTTGAATTTTTTATATTATTTAAATAAATATATATTTCTTTATATTTCATCTGAAATAGTATATCAAAACTGAGAAAAATTCTCGAAGCATTTAGGCTTATGATGTTTGCAGAGATGAGTATTTTCTAAGAAGATGAAGTAAAGAATTTTAATCTGCAATTTTGTTAAACCCGAAATTAAAGAAATGTTGAAGTATAGCGAGTGATTGAGATTTACTTCCTCGTCAGACACACAGATTCTAGTATATATATGTCTTAACAAAGCATTTTCTCTATCTATCTATGTAGAATCGACTCTCCTAGTTCATTCTGCAAAACGATTTTCCTAGTATTAAAAACTTTGCATCCGACTTATGGTCATGATATAACTAGAAAATAATATAATTTGACTAAGTTTTGTTACCATGAAGACATTATTGTTTGTATCTAAGATAGACTTGTTGAGTAAAACCATTTTGTTGTAAGAGTGAATGAGATGGATGTTAACAATTGAGATATATCCAATGGTGTTGAACCAGTATAATTGTATATATTTGAATTCTTATCATACCAATAATGAGTATCATTATATGAGGATGAATAGAGATCATAGAAATCTTGTTGTTGACTTTTAAATAAAATAATTCCAAAGTATTCAACAAGAAAATAAGACGATTAGTTTTAACATCGTTTTACCTTAACCATTATACTGATCTCGCCTAAAATATGTAAATGTCTCGTAATATGTTCACTTTGAACGGATACAAATAATTAAGAAGAAAATTTTACGTAGTAGTAGGTATTGTATTGCTTCGTTGTTTTGTCGTGAGATGACTACGAGAATCAAAAACTCAACCTGCTGAGCTTTCTACAGATGAATTTTCACTATGTCGTGTTTTTTGTTTAAGACCAGATGTCTAAAAAAATCTTAATTTTAATATTTATGAAAGAAAAATGGAATAAAATTTTACATCAGGGTTTAACGATTGGTGCATCTTTTGTAACCGAATAAAATCGAGCAAGATTTTTTTCACGTGAATGAGATGTTCGTGATTCTTCTGGATGTTTATTAGATGCCTGTCTTTTAACCCTTTCGCTCCCGGCGACACATATATGTGTGCAAATGTATTTATCCAGTAAAAGTCGTATTAGTATTTGTTTGAACCGTTTAGAAAAGCTTCTTATCGGTTGTTAGAAAGTGCCATAGTGATACATTTCTTCTTTCTTTCTTTTCTGTTGATATCTTTACTCATACACATTCTACAATGCATTCGTAGTTTATAAACTGCAAAATGATTTATCACTTCACTTATCTGATTTTCGACTCGATCTGATCAGGGAAATTTTAACAAAGTTTAGATCACAGAGATTAATTACTATCGGAAGACCACCGGCAAGGCCTCCTTCTCTCCGTTTAACTGCTCGGCATTTTTCTGCGCTCATTCCACAAACAACTCAACTAGAACAGCCTCGAAGACGATGCGTGGTGTGCTCATCTCATGATCTTCGACGCGTTACACAATACATGTGTCCTGACTGCGATGTGCCGTTATGTATTGTTGACTGCTTCAAAGACTATCATACAAAGACGAACTATTGATGTTTTCCGAGCCAAGACTGAGTTTTCTTTACGAAAAAAAATTAAAATCGTATTTAAAAATTACTTTTAAAAACCTTAGTTTTCTCAAAAAAAGCCGGGGGCCAAAAGGTTAATCACAAGATGATTTCTTGTTTAAAATAAATAATTCAGACATTGGGTACGATGTCGCCCACCAGTGGGCAATGCTCGTACACAGTTGTATATCTTCGCGTTTAGTTTATTGATATGACATCGTTTCGTTTATTAAATATAGATAAATATTCAACATTTTTATTCATAAGACAAAATAATCGATAAATATCACGTTAAAATATGTTAAATCGCTTCAACAAGAATAACAAGATGAATCGTGAGGGTACTTGTTGGTTATCTCCCCCCCCCCCCCACCCATTGTTTTTCTATATTGTAAAGAAGGGTGGGGGGGGGGGGAGATAACCAACAAGTACCAAAAATACTTATAGATGAAAATTCTCAAATTCGGTTCTTATTATTGAAAGTTTCGAAGTAACGATTATGCAGAATCTTCGACTCCAATGAACAATTAAAGTATGATTCAACGATATTAATTATATATTATAAATAAAATACATTAGTTGAAATCAACAGAAAGATATAAGATTTTTGTTTACTTGAAATAGGATGATCATCCTCTTTTAAAGTAAAATCAATCGCGGATATGTCAAAATTTCATTTTGTATATATTTATTCTCTACAAATACAAAGATAGTTTACATATTTCATTTTTATATACAGTTTCAGTCGTTTTATGAACGGACTCTATAGTTGATTTGTCTTCAGTAAATAGTTTTGAATAATAAGTATGGCAGGAAATTTCATTTGACTCTTTTTACTACAAATCAATTCATTGCAATGTACAGATATTGACGATACACATCAATATATCCATAATAGATAAACACGAATCAATCAGAACTATTCGATTGAAATCTGAAAAATCAAAATTGAATATTTAATCAATCATAAACAATATTTTATTGTCAAAAAACAATTCTACAAATATATGAATTTAGATTTTTTTTATTAATTTATTAATTTCATTCTTTTTATATAAATAGGAATATCAGATAATAAAATACCACAAATGATAGACGCTATTACTGTACATAATAACATTTTCATAAAGTCGACAAGCCCACTTACACCAGGTTCTTTAAAAACAAAAGATTAAATTGAATATATGTACATATATTCAATTTTATTACATACTAATAACAGGTGTTAAATCAGGTTCTTGATCAAGATCATTATCATCGTAGTCGTCGTCGTCGTCGTCGACAAATATTTCTTCTGAATATTCGTCCTAAATTAAAGAAGAGTTGTTAATTGTATACTTTACTGAAAACGTTATATGAGCTTCACTGAAACTTTAGAAATTCTGACTGTTTTTCATGGACTACAAAACATAGCTGATCAAATGATCAGAAACATGAGATGTATCAATTTATATGAAAAAGTCATTAGAGAAAAAAGGCGAACAAAAATATAAACTGAAATCATAATCTGCCAATGAAGATGTATCGATTTAAGAAGATACAAATCAGTCAAATAGTGACGAAAAATAAATGAGAACAAGACACCCACAAAGTACTTTCAGTCCTAATCGATAATATTAACCAAAAAAATGACAAGTCTTATGTAGAAAAAATGTTTACATACATTAACAATACTTTTAGGCGGAACTGTACGGCACATCTTATATATTGAACTATCAATCGTATGTTCTCAGATAAGATAATACAAAGAATGATCAGAAACACCAATCAGAAATGAATACACATAACGAGACGACACCTAGTTAAAATAAAAGATTCAGACAAATCTGATCTTTAAATTCAAAAATATGATCGATTTTCTTGTTTAGTTAGATTTATTTGTATCTAATAGCTAATGCGGATGACTCATATTATTCTCGATCAATAGTTTAGTCCTATGCATGAAAAATAACTTTGGCAACAATCAGAGTTTTTTTTCAACATTTTTATGAATAACTTTTCATGCAGAATCCACTGAGCACATTAACAAAATTTTTCTTTGACGAACATCCGATAGCAATTGAATGGCAGGGACGATCGAAATACCAACACATGATCTATCTGCAGCGCATATAGATAAAAAAAAGAGGAGGGGGGGAGTATCCTTAAGGGAATAATCGTTTATTAATCTGCGCCTAACCAATACCCTAATCGACTCTCACCTTCGAAATCTCCGGAGAATCCCTATCGTGATTCCCCGAGGATTTCGTAGGCGAGAGTCGACTCAGATAATCGCGTCTTTTATAAATAGACAATTTGACCATTAAGAAACGTGAGAGAATGAACTATTGTCTTAACATTTAATTCGTCTAATCTTTCAAGATACCGATCGGTTCCCATCTATTTCGTCATTTTCATGAAAGCGATTCGATGATCCGTCTTATTCGATCAGAACCGGCAGCTGAATCCTGAGAATTTTCGACGAAATATTGCTTCAGGAATCATCGAGTTCGGTTTTATTCTTTTCCTTGATTATCATTCATCTTAATAGTATAATTTCGTGTATTATCCTCAAAAAATTTTTGTTGAATGAAAACGTGAAAGTTTATATCGATTTAAGAATTAATTAAAACTGGTAAAATTTTTTGTTAATAAAAAACGAAATATTTGTGATTTTTAATTTAACATATAAAAAATAATAAATGAAAAGAAAACAAAATTTATTATTTGTTAATTTTGATTAGAATAAATAAATAAGAAAAAGGAAAAAGATGAGAAAGAAAATTTAATTAGAAATTGAAGTGTTATGAAACCTCTTGAATTCTGAATTAAAATAAATCGAAAAATGTCTTTTCAATTTTTTGTTATTTGTTAAATCGAATTTGTAATGAATAAGATTGACGAACATCCATTACCTTATATATCTCCATCTGCTGTCACATTTTCATCACAAGTTGATGATAATGAATTTAAATCAAGATCTAAATGGGATCCAAATTGGACAATTCAAAGAGAAATATCAATTACTATTGAGTATATTAAAAAATACATTTTGTTTTTGTCTATATCTTTTATTAATAATTTTTACTTTTTTTATTAAGTAAAAGTGTAATTGATGCTGAAAAATGTTTTCCAAAAAAATATCAAATTTTATCTGGAATTATTTTAATAATTTTATTTATTCTTTCAGTTATTTTACCTTTAATTATATTCATAGTTGATCCATATTGGCCGCCATATGCATTAAGTGAGACACATTTTATATTATCAATTATTCACATTTAATATTTTATTATTAATTAGAAACAACTATATCAACAACAATCAATAATACAAAACAAATAGGTATCTTAGATTCTTGAATAATATATTTCTCATATTTCACAAATAGTTCTAACAGATTATTCGAAAATTTAATGAAAATATCTTTCATACAAATCAAATGATTTAATTGAGTTTTTAACAGTATGCTTGTGTAATCTTTAAAGTTTTATTTTCATCAATCCAACTCGAACAAACATGATCAAATTCTTCCATATTACTTCTCTCAGTAGTATGATCGTATATCTCCATATTCTATACAGAGAAAAAAAAACACATTTGTCCTCTTAGTATATAAAGGTCATATACAATCACGGAGACATGATTTTACTTAGGTATGACCAAAACTCAAGGAGGAAAAAGCGGATCCTCGAGATCCTTTTAGATCCTAGGATTCAAAAAGATCTCAAAGGATCCAAGAGGATCCGGAAAGGATCGGAGGATCCGCTTTTTGCCCCTTGTCAAAACTTATAATTTTATTGAAAAAAGAGAGGTGTCACAGATCCAAGAAATCGGGGATCTTGGATACCTCCTTGAAGATCTTCTCTATACAAGCATATCCACCCTACTAATACTACACGTAGCTAATATAGTCTTTCAATCTAACAGAGATGCCGGATCTTCCAACATATCTTCTAGAGAGATGCCTCGTGTCCCCCTTTTCACCCTCACCCTCATCGACAAAGATCCCTATGACTGTTTTCGCCCTTATCACCAAAAAAAATTATCACGGGATGCATGTCCTAGAGATGCAGTATCTCTGTAGGGAGATGCATACCCTGATAAAAAATTTTTTTTAAATTTTTAGCCTAGGAATGGTGCGAGAGATACATCTTTCTAGGAGATCTGTTGGAAGATTCGGCATCTCTGTTAGATTGAAAGACTATATTAGCTACGTGTAATATTAGTAGGATGGATATGCTTGTATAGAGAAGATCTTCAAGGAGATATCCAAGATCCCCGATTTCTTGGATCTGTGACACTGCTATGAAAAAATATCTAAAGACAAAGAGAAAGTTCTAGTTTTATTTTATTAAATGTTTGAAATAGTCACTATGATTACTTATACAAAGTTCCATCCTTTAGATATAGTTTTTCGAAAGTTTTTTTTAAAATTCTTCTAAAATATCTTCCACCACTTTGGATACCGCACAAACCAATCATTTTTTTATCTCGTTGATCAGTTAAATTTCTTTTAATGCGATCATTTAGTTAATAATCACATGGTGTAAGATCAGATAAAAATGGTGAATGTGGCATTATTCTCTTAAATAATTAATAACATCAGAATGAGTGTTGTATCCAGCACTGTCATAAAGTGATTTTGTATTTGCTAATTTTCTTTGTTTTCACATATCCTTGGCAATAAATTTGAGACAATTTTCAATATAATAATTGTGGTCTTTGGTCTTGCCTTTATCAACAGCATGTATAAGAACAGAACAATTTGATTAAAAGAAAACAGAAAATAAATTTTTTGGTTCAAATTTACTTCGTCAAACAATAGTAATTGGTCGTTCAACTTCATTAATCCAGCTTGTGTTTGTTGACTTGTCATTAATTTGCCTATGGTAAATCCACGTTTCGTCACCTGTTATAAGATCACATAATTGCTAGGAATCATTACGAAATTTTTCTAGATTGTCACGACAAAGTTTAACTTGTTTTCGCTTTTGTTGATCATTGAGTTGATGGGATACCCAACATGATGTAACTTTTCTCATCTCTTCGACAGTTGTGGATAATTTGTTCTATTGTACCATGAGAGAGATCGAAAATATAAATAATTTTTTTAAGAATTTCAAATTTGATTTATTTTGTTTTAAAGAGTTTTTGAGAGAATAGAAATAATTTTATTCGATATTGAGAATTATGTCAAATGTTTATTGTCTCTAGATTGATTTATCTTTTAAGGAAAAACATTTTTTAAATTTTAATATTTTTTTTTGTTTGAGATTTTATAAAAACAAAAAAGTTAAAATAAATTTGTTTTTATTATGATTGAGTAATAATTTAATGTATCGAATTAATTGTTTTCAGAGCTTCGTAGGATGAGATTTTCAGAACTATGGCAGAACGGAATCGATCAATCAATTTTCTTTTTCCATTCCACGAAATAATTTCAATGAACATTTAATACCTTATCGTCCCATTTCAGCAAGCCGGTGCTCAAGAATTTCCTAAGGAAGAAAGGCACCATAGCGAAAATTACTTTTCACAATTGCAAAAAAAATTGATTTGTTGTGCTTCTCCTCCACGAGATTTTTGTTTCAAGTAGAGTTCATCGGGTCTAGAAAAAGCTTAGTCGATCGAGTTCGGATCCAAAAATCATGGACCCGATGAATTCTAGTCTTAAGAAAGAAGGATCTGGTAGCCTCGTCCTCTTCCTTGGTTACGACCCTGCATCCCGTAGTGCTCTATTTGTCATTGTTTTTATGATAGAATGGGACGATTGAAATGTCATCCCACAAAGTCCTGTTTGTTTCTATGATTTATTTATTTCTTTGTATTTTTTTAATTAGAATCAAATTCATCTGTTCGAAATTTGGGTAAGAAATGAATATAAAATGTCGAATAAAACTATTTGAATATGAATATAGATTCATGTTTAAATTTCTTATTAATTGATCATGTAAATTTAAATGATATTAATATATTAACAAATGATTCAATGACATTATCGATGTGTTGTTCATGGTGTTTAAATATGTTATCGTGTCATGGATTTACATATTCAATAATATCATCAAAATGTTATTTAAAAAGTTTAATAAATAAAAATGATGAAACATTTGATAAAGAATATAAGAGTGGAAAGAAAATATTTTTTTAAACTAAATATATTTTATTGTTTTACAAGTAATGGTGTTATATGAAGAAGAAAACTAGTTGATATTGGATTATATTTTGATAATTTATTATGTATTTCTATCCATTGATATAATAATGTATTCCAATCATTTAATATTTGTTTATCTATTTCAATAAAATCATTTGATTTTTTTAATTTTTTATTCATATTATTTAAATTTTTTGTTTGTTCATATTCAAGAACTTTTCCCATTTCATTTATATGAAAATAAATTCCACGATTATAAAGAGATAATACTAATTCATATGGTGTTAAATTTTTAATAGTTTTTATTTGTTTATCATCAATTAATATTCGATTTTGCCAAAATTCAAGTTGATTTTCAAGTGAATAATTTGATAAAAAATAACGTGAAATATATGATGAATGTGATACTGATTTATGAAGAATTAATAAATGTTCACGAGGATATATTGACAAATATAAACTTCGATTAAATAATGATGAATATGAAGGTATTGAAGACATTATTGCATTAAATCGATCATCACTATTTGAAACCTTTTACAAAACAAAAACAAAAATATTTTTATTCATATATATATATTTCTTTCTTTCAATTGAATTTATCATGTATATACATAGACAAATGTATAAACTATTCACAGATAATAAAAGAAATATAACGGGGATTATTACTGTTTTCAAAAATAAAATCATTTCAGGAATCTTTTTTTATAGACTGTATTCATTTACTTAATGTTTTCAATTCTACGTTAAGTTAAGATTTTCTATTTTGTTTCATTAAAAATCTAAGCATCCAACACTGTTCATAGGAAAATATTCGACGAAATATTTTTACCTTAAACGTATTACCTAAGATCCGTGACTCTTCACTCAGTAATAAATATACAGATGATCAACAATATCTAAATATCACTACGACTTTATATCCTTATATTGCGCATATGCATATCTATAGTCCATACTCTCTTCAGAGCTTAATCAATGTCTTCATATAACAGTCTTTGAGAATCTCTGACAATGGAGGTGTTTGTGTTGTCCTCAAGAAAAATGCAATCTATTAGCTATCCTTGGCTTATTTTGAGGGATATATTTGATTTTTACTGTATTTATAGTATATAGACGATGTCCACAATTTTTTTTTCTTTTTTCATGACGATTGGATAGAGCTTGTCGAGTTGTAATAGAATAAGTATATTTCAAACTTAGAAAAAAAAAGATTTTAAAACGATTTTTAGAAGAGTTCAACTTACTGTCAGTTTAAAATATAAAGGAAAACAGACCCAAAGTTCCGATCCTATCCAAATTATTTTTTCTAAATTTGAAACATACTTATTCTAGTACAATTCGACAAGCTCTATCCAACCGTCATGAAAAAAGATAAATAAATTCTAGTCAAATTTTCAATTGTGGACATCGTTCATATACTATAAATACAATAAAAATCAAATATATCCCTCAAGACAAGCCAAGGGCAGCTAATATTTTAACCCTGTTAGTTTGGTGGTCAGAGCTTTCATTTGACGCTAATAGATTACATTTTTCTCGGGAACAGCGCAAACACCTTCATGTAATAGAACCTCATTCCTTATATATTAATCAGTGGTTAAATTTTCGATTATTTTAAATCGAATTATAATGTTTATATTGGAACTAAATCATTCGTCATTATACAAAATCAATTTCGATCACAAATCCTTAGAATTGATCAGAAAATAGTAAAATATATTCTTATTATATTGTATGATGAATGCTAATTAACTACAATAGTTTATTTATTTGAATAACTGTAAATCTATCTAAATTTAATTTCGTTCTCTAGACACGATTGATAAGGGAAAAGTGAATAGATAAATTTGTTTACTTGTTCAATAAATTGCATAAATGATATAGCACCATAAATGGTTTGATGATTATATTGAGTTTTAGTAAATTGAACAAATGAATCAATAATAGATTTTGATGCATTTGCATCATCTTCTAAAAATGTAATCTTAAATAAATAAATAAATAATTAATTAATATAAATAAAAATAATAATAAACCTTTTGTTTTGGTATAATTAATGTTGATGGAAGATATTTCGGAGCAATTAATGCTACTAAAGGTGCAGTATAACCAATAATTGGCATTGCAAATAACATAACAAATGGAATTCCAACACGAATATCATAACCAAATTGATCTAATGATAATTTATCATTACGTGTTAAAGAATTAATATCTCTATAGAAAAATAAATAAATATCTTTTTTTTTTAAATAAATATAAGAAAAAATGTAAACTTTTTTTTTATTAATTGAACTGATTTATAATTATGATAAAGTAATTTCGATCCAAGCCAATAATGATTAAGAATATATCGAATACGAGATATTAATGTTGGTTTTATTGATGATGATGATGAAGATAAACGATAAGTTGATTTAAATATATTATTACATTTTAATATAAAAAGATTTTGCATTTTTAGTTTTCTCAATTGATTTATATCAACAGAATTTATTATAAAATCAATATTTTTAGTGTATGACTTTATGATAAAGAAATAAAACTATCAAAAGATGAGAAGAACTTTTTTTTCGAAATATTTCTCTGCTCAATTAATGAGAGATTATGTTTATTTAATGTAAAATTTATTGTAAAGTATTGATCTTTTAATAGATAAATGAAATAATGAATTTTAACATTATCTAAAAGAAAGATTGATAATATTCAGTTTAATATACAATAAAAAGATTTGAAAATCTAATATTATTATGGAATATTCTCATTTAAATTATAACGAATGAATTTAACAAAGAGAAATTATAAAGAAAAAAATTAACATGCATTAATTTTTATTATGATTTATATGCTTAAAAATAGTGCGTATCTTGTGTCGAAATTAGACATTAAATGGATAACATTTTTTTTCTGTATTACAACAATTTTTTTTTGGTTTTTATAATAATATAAAATATTGGTTTTTTGTATTCTTCTAATATGAAAATGATTTGATAGATGTCTCTATTTATCGTATCTCATTAATTCAGTTAATTAAGAATATGATGTGAATAAATGATATTTGAGATTTTAATAAAAAGAAAAAAATTTTATTTAAATATAAAATAAAAATTGTAAAAAGAAGAAAAAAAAGTTCATTCTTACAATAAAAATTCAACTAATTTAAAATAATAAATATAATATTATAAATACATATGAAAATAATCTTCAATAGATAATTGTTGATCATCAATATATTCACATGAAGACATTGAATCAGAAGATGAATGATCATATTCTTGAAAAAATAATTTTGTATCATCATGATTAATTAATTTAATTAATGGATCTTCTTTTGATTCTTCTAATTTATTAACTAAATTATTTTTATGTAATACAAGTTGTTCAATAGAATTTTTTAAATCATATTCTTTTTCTTCAAGTTGTTTTATTTGTTGTAAAAGTTCTTTTTCAATATTTTCTCGTTTTAATTTAAGTTTTTTTGATAATAAACGATTTTTTTCACGTCGAATGTCTCTTTGAATTTGTTCTTCTTTAGTAAGTTTTTCATATCTTGATCGACGACCTGTTGATAATGTTGGAGCTACTCCTCGTCGACGATAATAACGTATTGGACCATAATTAACACAATTATTTATTAATAATTTATCATTTGAATCCAATGAATCCGAACATTCCATTTTATCATAAGATTTTTATTTTATAATAAATACACGTTAATCAATAGATTTATATTTTTAAGAAAAATTTCTTCGCTTTAAATATATTATATATGAAATATAAGTGGGAAGGATGATGAGTAGGTTTAACTCATGCTTTATACTAAAATTTATACCATAACGTCACTTATATACAATTTAAATCCGATCATTTATATACAGGGAAAATAAATATTACGTTTATAAAACCTACGTCAATACAATACATGTTCTATTAATAGGCAATCAACGGTAAAATTAAGGTTATACCTTCAAATGACTATCATGTTTATTTACATACATGGGAAAGAAAGAAAGAAAGAAAGAAAAGAACGATTTTTAATTATTCTATATGGGATATTTACCATTATATATCAATTTAATTTATCTTTCTTTATTTTGTCCTCATCAATTCAGATTTCACCAATTGTCGCGTATTATTAAATAAATATATTCAATAATAATCTTTTTATTAAACGTAAGATTATATACACTTGTTTTTATCATTTAATTCATATTAATTTCTATACAATTTCTTAACGATCTCAAAATATTTGGTTCAATCAGTATTTCGATCAAAGCGTAGGATGGATCAATTAGTTTTTGACCTTACTTAGAATGTTTGTAAACCAAATGAAATCATATTTACTGATATTTATACTGTTTTATAGAATATCATAAGGACTCTAATGAACAACTAGATCAGGAAAAATTTATATTCTATCATATTTAATGTGCAAAATTAGAAAAAAAATCAACAAATCCAACCGATATCAATTGATATTCATTTATTTAAATAATTCATCATAGAGAAAACATTAAAAACGAAGAAGAAATATTTTTATCTTTAAATTAAGGAAAATAATTTTTTTCTATTTCTCATTCAAAAAAATTAAGCCATTTCTAAGTTTTATTTGTTTTTTAAGAGATAAATTATTATATCAATTATAAATGACGTAAGTTTTATAATACAATAACAAAATAACATCAAATTAGTAGAAAAAGAAATATATCGAGCATGTCATTAATACAGTTTGATCACATCCTTATACTGTAAGCATTATCTCTCAGTCGCTAATATATTGCACGTATACATAAATAGTATGTGCGTATGATATATTCATAGTCCTTTTGACATATACTTTTTTGACGTTTCTTTCTTTGAGATTTTTTTTTTCTCGCATAACCTTGATAGACATAGATGAAAATGTTTAACCTTGTATCTCACAGTTAATCGATAGCTAACATTAATATGTCAATATGTTAGTTTATCTTCGAATGAAAAAAATTCTCTCGAGAATTATCTTTTGATAAAAGAATAAAAAAAAACTGTTTGATCTTTATTTTGTTTATATATAAATTGTATCTTTGTTTATTGGAAATAAATAAATAATATGATTGACATTTCAAATAGGAACAAAGAAAGAATAAACAATACAAATTCAGTTACACTACAATGATTATATGATAATAGTAAAAGAATCAAACATCATTTTTTGTTGTTTATATATTTTCATTTTACAAAAATAGTTTAATTATTCTATGATGACAAATACGGTTCCTTTTGTTATAAATTACAAATATAAAAAAATTTTTTGAACATTCGTATATATATATACTCTTAGATCGAATAAAATTGATTATGAGTAGTAGATTATTAAATAGTTTTTTATGGTTAATGCCTGTTTGATCATAGATAAAAAAATATTTCTGATGAATTTCATCTAGTATTAACGAGTGACACATTGTAGTATACTTCAATGCTTTTTTTTTTCATTCTATTTTCGATAATATTACCTCGATTATTGAGTTAATGAAGAATAACTATCTAGCTTTTGCAATGTCTCACATATAGATACATATAAATGTATCATTGATTGTTTATCAAATTCAGTGATGCTGATTGATACTGCACATATATGATACTTAACTAAATTTTCAGAAACATTCGAATGTAATTAGTTATTTGTCTTATTTATTTGAAAGAGTCCTATCATGATATTTTCTTCACATAATCGTTTCATATTATCATACGTGATACTGGTTTATTTCTTTCTTCTTGTCTCTCTGTTTGTTTATCTCCTTTTTTTTTTCTTTTCTATTCTCTCCTTGAGTCTATTTTTCTTTTTAAATAACTTTACTGGATACACCTATAACTAGGGCAAGGTTTTCTTTATGAGTATTGACAATAGACGATAAAATAAGTAAACGAGTATAATATACACCGTTTTAAATAGTATTGATATGTTGTTGTTTTTTTATAAAATAGTGCATATTATAGATGATAAAGGTCATACTGTTTTTACTTTAAATTCGATTGAGTTTGATATACAAATTATGATAATAATCATAGGAGATAGAAAAAAATAAATATTAATTTAATTTATTTTAAATGGTCGAATAATTGAGCGCGAGATATAACCTTATAAATAAATTCTAATCTCTCTCATTGTTAATTTCTAAAATACAAAAAACAAAAAAAAAATGTTAATTAATCGTAGTGAAATAGTTCGAGGTATATTAATTGGTTTATGTGTTTTTCTTTGTTTAAGTATATTATTAATAACACTTTATTTATTATATCGTTATCGAAAAGAAACAATTTATTTTCATGAAAATTTAAATAATAAACAAATCATTTTTGATAATGAACAATTACAAATAAAAGAAGAAGAAGAAATAATTGATCCATTAATTAATATTGAAACAACACCAACAATTATTGAAGAACTTATGAGAAAAAGTATAGAATTAGCTAAAACTGCTGAAAAAGTTGCAGATGAAAAAGAAAAAAAAATTCTTATTAACGATAATATTCATATTAATTTATAAATTACAAAAAAAAAATTTTATTTTGCGCCTTTTTATTATTTGTTAATAAAAACAAAATGAATTCTCGTCAAATCTCATCAACAAAACTTTCTTCATCTTATAGAGATAATCCAAATCTTCTTATTCCAAATAAATTTCAACATACATCAAATAAACAAAAAGGTTAATATTCATCTATAAATTGTATTTGAGAAAATTGAATGTATTATATTTATTTTCTATTAGAATCAATTGATGGTTCAATAAAAATCGAAGGAAGAAATTCTTTATTAATATCAAAAACTGAATCAAATGAGAATTTAAATCGAATAAATAAAAAATCTAAATTAAATGAACAAAATAATAAAAATCATATTGAAATACTTTTAGATTTAATTGAACAATCATTAAAACAAATAGATGAATATCGTTTTAAAATACAGAATTTATTTATTAAAAAATCAACAAATCAATTAAATCAAACAAATAATTTATTAAAATTTCCTCAAAAACCAAATATTCCAATTGAATTAATTGGAAAATTAAATGAAAATAATTTAGATAATTTAATTATTAATTCAAATATTGATCAATTAAATGGTTATCAATAAAATCTTTTCTTTTCTTTTATTAAAATAAATTCTCTCTCTCTCTCTTCTTTCTAGAAATAAATCCTTTAATTGGACGATTTCAAATAACAAATTCAATGAATCCAAAATCGAATTTTCATTTAAATGAACAAATAATAAATGAAAATTTTTCATTAAATATATTTGAATATTTATCTGAATATTCAAATTATTTTAATTCTTTAGTAGAAAAATATATAAATAATGATATATATGAAAATTTAAAATCAAAAATAAATTCATTAGCATTATCCGAACAAATAAAAGATTTTTTTAAAAAAATTTATCATAGATATAAAATTATTGTACAAGTATATATACAACAACATCTTGATCAAACTATTTTAATTGCATCAAGATCTTTATGGGATAAAACATATGATCAATTTTTACAAAAAAAATTTCAAAAAAATAATATTATTGTTATTATTATTGTTTTTTTTATTTATAAACAATAACAAATGACTTTTTTTATCTTCTATATTAAAATATATCTTCGTTGATTTTCATTCTGAAAACATTAATCAAGAGAATAAGAATAACTATTCGCCTACATCTAATCATAATAATACACTTGAACATCATTCGTCGATTATAGATCTTCCGAATAGCAAAACTGTTCAATATTTATCATAATGGATGAGATATTTTTCCATTTCATTTTATTAGTGTATTAAAAAAACAAACCTAAAATATTGAAGCACAAGATGCATCGTGAAAAGAGAATAAAATATACGATAGAAAATTATAAATTCTATTCACTTTTCACAGTGTATGTTGTGCTTAGATATATTTTTCAATCGATCTATACAAAAATCTGATAGAATGAATAGTATTTTTGTTTTTCTGTATATCCCTAAGTAATTTAACAAATAAAATTATTGAAAAAAAATGTTTTTCCATTAAAAGACTCCCAATATTATTGATTTAAAAGATTATTAAATAAGAACACTTAAGAAAGAAAACATATATATAATCATATTGAAAAGTCAATCATTAACTTGAATTAAAACCAAAACAAAAAAAGAAGGAAAATGTTTATTTAAATATAATATAGCTAATTGCCTGAAAGATAAATTGTCTAATAAAATAAAGGAAAAAGTGAATTGATCGATTATTATATTTGACTAAAAGCATAATGTTAGATTTGATAAATTATAGAAAATAGTAAGGAGAAATATTGTCGGCAACGGATATGTGTGTGTTTCTTTTTCTTTTGTTATTTATATATAATGATTGGAGAGAGAGAGAAAGAAAGTGACATATGGGAAAAGAAACGATAAGAACAAAGATTTCATAGCGCAGATGATGATGATGATGATCATCATCATTCGGAAGTTGATCTACACTTTGCTTATTAACGACAGACGGCGTCCGACTAGAAACAATTCTCTATTTGACTAGTTTAGATTAGATGAAATGAGATGAGATGAATAGATTGTTATCACGCTAATTGGAAGAATGAAGAAGAAAGTGGTCAATCTCTTTTTGTTTATAGACACTCAATGATCTTCAATAGAATAAAACACCTTTATGCCGTCAAGTGGGATTATATATTTAGAAAAAAAGATTTTTATAGTCAATAATGATTGGTTTAATACTATTGAATAGAGGTCAGAGGAAATCTGATAAAGCAAAAAAAAAAAAAAAGATGAACGGAAAAGGTCTCACATGCGTTGACACTCTTTAGTTAATTTGTTCATGCGTCCACTTGTGAATGTGGATGATGGCATTTCCATTCTATTGGATTTATTTTCCGGAACTAACTGAGACATATTCAATAGAATAAAATATTTCGCTTTATTGACTTTGGAGTAGATCAATGTCTATGAATGATCAGTTTTAATTCATACCCTATATGATTTTATTAACAACAATAAGTCTTATTTCACTTGAACAATTCTTTATTTAAGAATATTGGAACCGCAACTCTTTTTCTCTTCTTTCTTTGATTATCATCAAATATCAATATGAACAATTCAATCAACATATCAAGTGTCAATTATTTCTTTTATTCATTAAAAATTGTTTGTCTAGAAGAGACAGAGACAGAGGCAAAGACAGAGAGAGAGAGAGAATATTTCGTTTAAAAAAAAAATAAGTTTCCGGCATTTGTGAAAGTGTTGAAAGGTACTTATCGTTTTTTTTTTTTTTTTTGTTGAAATGATTATGTAAAACAAGATAAGCTATTCTATCAATGTTAAACTAGCGGAAGAAAATAGTCATTGCTTGTCTCATCAATCATTTTCTTTTTCTTTTTTCTTTAGACAAATTTCAATAAAATAACATACATTTATTATACTAATAACGGAAAACAATTTTCACTATTCAATTTGTTTTTATATATAGTTACATCCTTTATTTAACTTTTTTTTTTTTTTTTACAAAATTTATTTTTATATGAAAAGAAAAAAAAAATAATTGACTTTATAATGTTTATGTTGATTTAACATAGATGAAAATTCTTGATCATTTACTTAGGTCAATACTCATAGTGAATAGGATTTGCCCGTTCTATATATTTCTTTTCTTTTTTTTTCTTCTTTCTTCTTCTTGGGTTTTTTTTTCTTGTGTTAATAAATGTATTTGTGATATGTTAGTGAAATCGTCCAATGAGGAAAGGAATATTTTATTTGTTCTGTATGTGTGTGTGTGTGTGTGTCTGTTCTGTCTTCCACCCGTTGGCGTTGTTAACAAGCTACTCGAACAAGAATGTAAAACATCGTGTCTCGTTGCAGTGGCACACGACTTGTCAACCAATAGTATTTTTTTCTTGTTGAATTCTTCGACAAATAGTAGATAAAAGAGAGTAACGATCGTGTCTGACAAACTAACAGACGAACGTGTTATTTCTTTTTTCTCTTTCTCTCTTGCATTTTCTCTCTCTCTCTCTCTCTCTCTCTTTCTCGGTTTTTTTTTCTTCCGTTTTCTTGTGATGCCGATTCGTTTAATAATATATTAATATTGGTAACTATGAAAGAAAGAGAAAATGCGAGTTGTTCGTCTCTTCTCCATTCTTGTTGAAACACTTGCAAAATCATGTTTGCATATTAAAATAATTTTCTTTTTTTTAGATTATTTCTTTTTTTTTTTTTTTTCAAACAATTATTTGTTGATAATGTAAGTTTAGATTTTATTTAACAACAATAAAAAAAAAAACTACATATGTATACAAATAGGATTGCTGGTCTTAATCCATCTGATTCAAATCCATATTCAACAATTAAAGTTAATATTTAATTTAAAGAAAAAAAGCAGATTTTCTTTATATATTAAAATAGGATTCAAATGTAAATGTTGTTGGATTAAATCAAGATTGTTCAAGTATAGTAAATTCAAATCCATGGCGTAATCCATATTCAAATCCATATGTATATGATGCTGCAACAGCTGTTGCTTTAGTTGGTTATACTCCATATACATCTGGGTAAAATAAAAAATATCTTAAAATTATTTTCTAAAATAAGTTCTCTTAAAATAGATTATTTCGTAAGTAAAATAAATGGAATCACTTAGAGAATAAGAATCGCCTCGAGTCTAATGAAGTGAATGTTATAAACGATGCATATCTATTTATTCTCTTTTTAACTGATGCATAGAAAATGAAAGTGATCATTTTTCCAAAGAAGAGACACATTAGAATTTGAGAATGTATGTATATATATATTTTAGTTATTCTCCTCACATGGATTTAGCTGGTAGAAGAAAAAATGCAACACGAGAAACAACAGCAACATTAAAAGCATGGTTATATGAACATAGAAAAAATCCATATCCAACGAAATCAGAAAAAGTTTATTTAGCTATTATGACTAAAATGACATTAACACAAGTTTCAACATGGTTTGCTAATGCAAGAAGAAGATTAAAAAAAGAAAATAAAATGACATGGTCACCAAGAAATAGGTTTGTCTCCTTTCTTCTTTTTATTGACGAGAAAAAAAATGAAAACTAATTTTTTTTTCTTTTTTGAAGAACAAATGATGATTCGGATGAAAGACAAAATAGTGATGAATCTGATGATGAATCAACTTGTCCACCAATTCAATCATCAACAAATCAAACATCTTTAATATCAAATATTCATTATTTATCTCCACCATTAACTATTCTTCAACATCATCAAATTTCAACAGGTTTTTATTTTGGTTTTTTTTTTATTAAAAACTAAATTTCTTTTTTTTTGAAATAGATGAAACAAATCGAAAAAGAAAATTTGATGAAAAAATTTCTAATGTCGAAAGAAAAAAACCTTGTGGAATATGGTCACTTGCTGATATGGCAGAAAAAAATCATAATCAAAATAAATCATCATCTTTATCTAATCAAGAAAGAAGATCTTCTTCAATATCATCATCATCATCATCATCTCCATCTCCAATATCATCATCACAAGGTTTTAATAAAATATTTTATTTTTTATCTTTCAAAACGTTTTCTTTTTTTAAATAGAAAAAACTCAAAGAATCGTTGGTGCATTTAAACCTTTATTAAAATAATTGTTCAATCACTCATAATACGAGTGTCAGATATTGTCATTCCAATAAATATATTTAAAAATAAAATAAATACGATCATATTTAACAATCGCCGGTCATAACAGTGAACATATTATTATCATTATATATGTATTCTTTATGTTGTATCATTTTTTTTTTTTCTTTTCTTTTCTGTCTATTCAATTTCTTTTATTCTATTCAACAAAAAAAAGTTTTAAATATCTTTTTTTTTTTTTTGATGAATAAATGTTGTGTTATTAAATGAAAAAAAAAATGTTAATGGAAGAAACAAGCGTGAAATAATTGATTGTTATGATCGATTCACTTTTTCCTTCGTTTTTTTTGTCTTTTGTCATAAGTCAATTATATGATGAAGGTTCGTTTTTTTCTTCTTCTTTTGATGATCAGATAAAGTAATTTAAATGAATTAAGTTTGATATATCGTGATGTAATCGTCTTTTATTCATCGTTTCGTGACCTGTCAATGATTAATAAATAAAAGTTTTTAGTTCCATCTCACAGGTGTTAAAGAATATTTTCAAAAGAATATAAATATTCTTTTATAATAATCAACTTCTGTAAGTGATCATATATTATTATCATCTGTTAATCTTTAACAAATATCAAAGTTTTTTGTTTATCATTTATCATCATTAAATATTCTTAATTGATTTAGATTTTTGTAAATATTTATAATAAATATCTGATCTGTTTTATTTCATAAAAAAGAGAAGGAAAAAGTGAAATTGATATGAATGATAAAACAAAAGTTTGATTGACATATATTTAACTTGTTGATATACTTTATCTTGAAAGAAATAAAGAATAAATCTTTCGATTAATTATTCATCATTAGTTTATCATAGAATAGAATAGAATAGAATATAAGATAAACTAATCACACACACATATATATCATATGAAAATTAAAATATTATTATTTCCTTTGGGATAACAAAACAATTCTTAATATATATATTACTAAAAAAAAAGAATCTAAAACATTAAATAAATGTTATCTTAAGTTATTTGTCTAGACAAATAACGTTTGTTTTTATCACTTAACTAATCATGTTAAGTATATGAATGTTTTTTAAATTCTTTAAAAATAAAAACATTCAATCATCCACTTTTATTCAGAATTATCATTTCAACAATTGTCGTCAGATGTCACCCTTACATTCTCACACACACACATATATAAGACTTCTTTTCTCTTATTTATTATTATATAACAATCATTTATTTATCATAGATTATACTAAATTCAATTTTATATTTATATTAAAGTCAAAAAAACATTGCATTGAATGTGATGATTTGTCGGCATTTAACACTTTCATCATCTTACCCTATTAAAAAATAAAAAACTCGATAATTTATATTAGATTGATTATTTTTAAGTTAAAAATTTGACTTTTAATCTATTATAATCTGATTTTTCTCAATTAACTCTTATTTTTACAACCAATTAGAATTTTTTCTACATAAATATAGAATATATCTTCAATCTCGATAATTGATATTTAGAATGACACATTTGATATACAAGGAAAACTACACGGTCAACAAAGTAAAAAGACAGTATTAGATATTTAAGATATATTAACGTTGTTTTTAGATATGAGCAGATATTTATTTTTCGTTGAAATAGTTTCTCCGATATGGGAAATATGAAATCATTTCTAATTTTCAGATAATTGTGAATTTAACTTCTCCTTATTCCTTTTTAAATTAAAATATTGCATGCATTCAAATAGAAGATTATCTATTAAGGCATCTTAACAACAGATCAGATTTTTAAATTGGTTAGGATTTCAATGAGAGTGTTTATTTAACTAACAGTACGCATTCCTTTATTGTTAGAAATCTTTTCAAATATTTGACAACTCAAAAAATTAAAGTTAGGACGATCCTTCTTTTCATTTCGGGATTTATGAGAAACTGCTTGATGAAATTTTTTAAAACGTCTCAGGATAGATAGATCTTGATGAATAGAACAAAAATTGTCATAAACACAAAAATGATGAAAAGTTTTCGCTGCCATAAAAGTGAATACTTCATTATTTTGATCTGAAATTTTTTCTATATCAAATAAGATTTAATCGGGGATGCATATTTATTTTTATTTCAAAAAATTTCGATTTCATGCTTGAGAAAGTTTTTGTCAAAGCGTTTATACTTTTTCGTCCATCCAAAGAACTATTTTCATATGTGTAAATATAGAAAGACGCGTGGGATATTACGATTCTTCTGCCTTACATATCGATTTACATTTCATACTGAGATAAAATATCTGTCGTACCTTGTGACACATGGAAATACGGCACGAGATGATCGTTAAGACATATTTTATCCATTATAAATCCACGATACATTTTTACTATTCTTTTATAATTGTTTGAATTAATGATATCTATTTTTGTACTCGATAGAACCACTTTGAGTAAATCCATTCTCAATCATCTAGCGACCTCTCGAAATATTTTCAAATTACAAATAATCGAAAAGCGTATCGAAAGAAAATCTATAAATTTAGTATGTTAAATCGGATCGATTAAATGTATCTTCATAAACGAAATTAAAACGGTCAATGAATTATTGATATATAGACTACAAATATATCAAAAGTGCGAAAACGAAAGACAAATTTCCTTAATATCAATGATTTCTTTTAATCAAAAAACCAGCAGAATGTTTACATAAATATTTTTTTAAACCAAGTGGAGTCTCCGATTTAAATCTGAGTGTTATATCTAGTGAAGAAAAGGAAAAATAATATCCATGTTGCATTACTCTGTAATATTTAAAAGTGAATAATTATTTGAATAATTTTATTTTTTTTATTAAAAAATTTCGAATGATAAAATATATAAATATAATTTGGATCGATAAGAGTAAAATCTGGAATAAAATTCTATTGGTTGAAAGAAAAATAAATTGAGTAAGGATTTGATGAAATGTAATATGTCAATATAAGAAGTAAATATATTCTCATTTAACCTCTTATATTAATAAAATAAAATTTTCGCAAAATTTATTTTTAGATAAATTTAAAAAAATGGATCGAAATCTGCATGGGAATCATAAATATCGATTAAATGAAGATAGTTTATCATCAAATGATGGGAAATTATATGTATTTGTTAAATTAACTGATTCATGTATGAGAACAATTGAAACATATATTAAATTAAATAAAAAATCAAATAAATCATTTATTAAATTTAATCAAAATGGAGGAGTATGTCTTATTTTATTTTTAAACAGATTCTATATAGAATATATTTTATTAAAAAGGATATATCAATACCAACAAATAATAATGAAAAAAAAACATATTCATTTAATATTTCACCTGAAGATAAAACACCTGAAGTATTTCAATGTATTAAACAAATTAATCGAGAGTACTTTTTTAAATAAACAATAAAAACTAATAATAATTTGTTAAATTTTAGTCAACTTGAAGGTTGTTCAATAATCGAAGAAAAATTAAATGTTCATGCTCAAGAAGATGTATATAGTATGACAAGAACAAAAGTAACTGAATTTCAAAAAAGTGAAGAACAAAATAAAAAACAGTTTGTTTCAACAATTGAATTTTTTACTTAAAAATATTTTTAATAATATAGAACAAAAGAAATTGGTGAAAGTTCAAAAACAATATTACAAAAAAAAACAAATAAAACATCAAATCAACGTTCATCAGCAATATTAAATAATCCTAAACAATCACGAACAACAACAACAACAACAAGAAATCCTGAACATCATCTTAGTCCAAATAATCAATCATCATCATCTGAAAGACCATTAAGGTTTAATTCACTTTTAGTTTTATTTAAATATATTTTTTTGCTTATTATTAAAGAGAACGTCTTATTCATTTATTAGCTGCACGTACATATAAAAAACCTGATCTTCTTGTTAGATTATTAAGAGGTTGGATTTTATTTCAATTTAAATATTTATTTATTTGTTTTATTAAATAAGATGGTGGAATACGTGAAGAAGAAAAAGAACAATTAGATTCATTATTATCATCTATATCAACACAATCGAAATCAGGAGAATTTTTTCTTTTAAAAAATATTTTAACTAATGGAGAAGTTAGTTATGATTGGCCTTTTTATCCAAAAGGAGAAGCATCAATTGTTAGAAAGTATACCTTTTATTTTACATTTTAACCTTTTCTTTTTAAACTTTTTCTTTTTAGAAAAATAAAAGAACATCAAGCTAATGCAGCAAGATCAACAATTAATAAAACAACTAATGATGTTAGTCTAACTTTTATTAAATCAATTTGTTATATTCACTACACAGATTTTTCGCTCGGAGGATTCGCAAAAATTTTCGACTATTTTAATAGAATGACGAACAGGATTTCTGTGCCTATTGATTCAGCTGTATGCCAAATAGAAAATCGAATAAAACAAATCAAATTTCAGTGTTTTATTGATTAAGTGATAGTATTATAGTCAAAATATAAAACACTCGGAAACTCGAAGCATTTGAAAATGTTGATATCAAGGTTTGATTTGAGAATATCTTGGCAACCCAGGTCTATCGATACGATCCGTCATACGGCCGTAATAATGGGCACAGTAATACGGTCCGTCACTCCATTAAAATATATCCGTATACGGTCGTACTGTCACAGTATTCGGTCCCATATTAATCGGAACGTTAACACAGGGTCGTATACTGTGACAGTACGGCCGTATAAGGATATATTTTAATGGAGTGACGGACCGTATTACTGTGCCCATTACTACGGCCTATGACGGACCGTATATGGACCGTATCGATAGACCTGGGAAGATTAAAATAATAACAAGACTTTAATATAAAAAATGTATCTTTATAAAATTTCACCAGATAAAATCCAAAGATTTGTAGGTGGGTCTTAACCCTAGTTGACTTATGGCTTGAATATGTCCATGTTTCATGTAAATAATAGCAGAAAAAAAGTCTTGTTCAAATCTGATTGATCGAAATAAATTAAGGCTAATGAGAGAAGAACCAAATGTGACATTCGATATTTTATATTAAATAATATGTTTATTCAATTTTGATCTAGTAAAACTAAGCTATCACGTCGCTTTCCCGATGATTTTGAAAATACCATTTCGACTGTATCTATCTATATATATATAATGTTGAGTGTCACGTCTAGTTCCTCTTCTATTGATCAATTTTTTCGTCCAATCATATTTGAACCAAGAATCTTTTTGCTACTATCGGGACGAAACATGGGTATCATTCGAACCATAAGTCAATTTCATCTCTTGGCGATATCTCCTGGCTAATGTTAACGATCATCTGCACACTCATTTATCTAAACATCAATTCTAAAATGTGAAAAATAATCTCAATAAATTTCATATAGATATCATCTCTACCATCAAATAATTCAAATAGATTATCTTTACCAAATCCAACATCAAAAAGTTTAGCAACAAATTCAAATTCAACAACAACAACAACAACAACAAAAGTTAATCCACCAATAACTCGTCCAATAATAAATGACGAACGAAATCAATTAGAAAATGAAATAATTATTCCAACATCCTCACAAAATCCATTAAGTGATGAGCGAATGCAACAATGTTAGTTTTATTTATTATAAGAATATCTTTAGAATCTTGAAAGAAACTATAATGAAAAGATTATTATATAGAATGTGATTAATTTGACTGATACATCATTTTCGAAGGATAAAATTGACTATTAACTATTAGATTTTATCCTTTGCAAAACTGATGTATCACTCAAATTGATGACATCCTCATATAATATAATGTTATTTATTTATTTAAAAATAATATTTTAGTATCGGATATGTTGGATAAAATAACAAGTGCAATATCACAAACAGAAAAATCTGATGAACAGTTTGTTTTATTTTGTTATTATTTTAATTTAAAAATAAAAATTTGTTTAGATTATCAAATAAATGTGATTTATATGAAGATGATATTGAAGAAGCTGAAAAAGAATATAATCGTTTAATACCTGAATATAATCAATTAATAGATTATGTTAAATCTATATCAGAAAAATTTATTTTACTTGAACAACAATTTAATGAAGATCAAGTTTGATTCTATTTTTATTTATTTAATTAAAACAAAAAGAAATTTTTCTTTTTTTCTTTTTAGAATAATGAAAAAGCAACAGAAATAGTTGATGAATTTTTAAAATGTGAAAATACAGATGGTTTTATTGATAAACGTCAACGTCTTATTGAATTACATATTAAATTAAATAATTTACGAAATTTTTTTCAAAGAAATTCTCCTACAAATAGTTTAGATTTTTCTGATGATGATGATGATTCATAACAATTTATAATAAATATTTTTCTTTCTTTCTTTTTTTTTTCGTTTTTAGATTTAAGAATAAAAACAATGACTGGATTATTAAATAATCTTCGTCAATTAATGAAATCAAAAAAATATTTTAATGAAATAATTCATGCTTATATTGTACCAACAACTGATCCACATAAAGTTAGATTTTATATTACTTAAGGCATACCAAAAGTAGTGAGCCTGATACTCTATTCTCGTATAGAAGGCTTCGAGAAACTTTATTTTTTTTACAAATAGATAGAGCGTATTTCACTCTATTTTTCTATGCTATGAAGATCAGTGTGAAACACGCTCTATCTATTGGTAAAAAAAGAAAATTTCTCGAAGCCTTGTATACGAGACTAAAGTATCAGGCTCACTAATTTTGGTATGAGCTAAGTATAATTAAAAAAATGTTTATTTTTAAATAGAATGAATATGTTGCTGATCGTTATAAACGACGAGAATTTATTTCAAAATTTACTGGATCAAATGGTTAAGAATTAATAGAGAATTAAAATAAAATGTAAATAATTGTTGTTAATATAGGTACAGCTGTAATAACAGATAATGAAGCACTTTTATGGACTGATGGAAGATATTTTGCTCAAGCAGAAAATGAATTAGATTCAAATTATTGGAAATTAATGCGAGAAGGAAATAAAGATGTTCTTTCAATAACTAAATGGCTTTCAAAAGTTATTTTATTTATCTTTTTATTTTATTAAAATTTATTTTAATAAAAAAGAATTTAGAAAAGAATAGTTTTGTTGGTTGTGATCCTGAACTTATTTCAATAGATGAATGGAAAGAATGGAAAGAAACACTTGAACAATCAGATAAACAATTAATTGCAATTAATACCAATTTAATTGATATTTTATGGGATCAACAAAGACCGAATTTACCTGATCAACCTATTTGGAAACATGATTTGCAATTTTCAGGTTTTATTTTAGATTTTTTTTAATTAAATTATATTTTTATTAAAGGTGAAACAATAAGTGAAAAATTATCAAAAGTTCGTTCAAAAATGATTGAATATCAAGTTAATCATTTAATTTTACATAGAACAGATGATATTGCTTGTAAACTTTATTATTTAGATATATATTCTATTTAAATGAAATCGATTTTGTTTATTATTATTAAGGGTTATTTAATTTACGTGGTGGAGATATTCCATATAATCCGGTTTTTCTTTCATTTTCTATTATTTCAAATGATTCTGTTAAGTTAGTTTTTATTCAATTGTTATTAACATATATATATTCAATTTAGATTATTTATTGATTTAAATAAATTATCAAATGAAATAAAAAAAGATCTTGAAAATGATTCTATTAACATTTATCCATATGAAACATTTTATCAACAATTAACAAATTATGTTCAAAATCAAGATCAATCAAATAAATTTTGTGTAAATTTAATTTCAATTTGTTTTTTTTTTTCGAAAATAATTTTAATCTCTAGGTATCATCATCATGTAATCATGCTGTACAAACAATTATACCAAAAGTATTTTATTACACACAAAAACAAAAAAGATATTTTCTTTTTTCTTTAAGAAACAATTAATTATACAAAATGATATTGTTTATGAATTAAAATCTGTTAAAAATCATACAGAAATTCAAGGAATGAAACAAGCTCATGTAATTATTAACACCTTTCTTTTTTTTTAAAATTCATATTGAATATATATATGAAAAATTTCGATGTTTTAACTATAGAATGGATGATACACTATTATCTCACAAATTTATTAAACAAGTAACGCTCATCTCTTTCTCGTAGTAATCGTGTTTCTAAACTCCCGTCAAACTATTCATTTATAAAATTAAAAAAACCAAAGCCAGATTCAAGTTCCTCGACCTCAACTGCCTTTAACTAAACTTCAGAAAAAACAAATGCTTTTTATTAAAAACTTGTCGTTTGTTTAAAAAATGGATCCTTGAAAAACTAACATTAGATTCGAGTTCCTCGACCCCGATTACCCTTTGGACAAGTTTTATAGAAAATATTGATAGAATGTTTTTTTGACCTTGTGCGGACATACAAACAAGCAAATAATTTATGTTTCTAAGACTCTTCTCTACGAGAAAGAGAATAGTTTGGAAAGATTTAGTTTTAGTTAATAAATACGATAATGAAGTTTTTTTCTTTAAATATTCAAATTTGATTTAAAAGAGTATTTACAAGATAATTGTCATTATTAATTTCATGTTAAATCATTGTATTAAAAGAATTATTATAAACTCGATCATTTCACATTTACAAGTTGGAGTAGTATTCCTATTTCGAATAAATTTTATTATCAGTTGTTTCATCAACAGTATAATTAAAGTCATTACAGAATAATAAATATTCTAGAAAACAATATTCTTAATCGTTACAAAATAAAAACAAACTAGATTACATAGTTAAAATTATCATAAAAATGGCACTAAACTGTCCTCCGTGGAAAAATAGAAAACTATATATAGATATCTATTTAATATATAACTAAGTCAAATGTTAAATAGGAAATTAGAAATTGATTATAAAGCCTTTTGATGTTGAATTTCTCTCGATCCAGTATTCATCGAAAATAATTCTGGAATAAATATTCTTTGATTTAGTCAATTATGTTTGAATTCTAGTTTTCATTTTGTGTCGATGTGAACATATCTGACTAATATCAATTATTTAAATTAGTAAAAATGAGATAAAGTAATTAAATTAACCTAAATAAAAATTTTCTATTTAAAGAATAAATAAACTAAAAATGGAATGTTTCATTTTTTCCAGTCGAATATTTATTTTCAATTAAAATAATGTTTTAAAATTATTTCGTATATAAATGACGTCAATAGAAAAAAGCAATTGTTTGTAATAATATATTAATTTAGATAAAAGATGGAGTTGCTCTTTGTTCATATATTTATTGGCTTGAACAAAATGTAAGTTGGAATTTTTTTTGTTGAAAAACAAACTAAATCAATTTGAAATAAATTAAATATAGATTGATAAAATTGAAAATTTAACTGAATATTCCGGTGCAGAAAAATTACAAACATTTCGAAGGTTTATTAAATAAAAAAAACAAACAAATACAAAAATATTTTTTTTTTAGTAAACAAATAAATTATTTATATGATAGTTTTGAAACAATATCTGCAAGTGGAAGTAATGCTGCAATAATTCATTATAGGTATTTTATTTAAATAAAATCTTTTCTCTAGTTTTTATATATATTTTAGACCAACAAAAGAATTTGATAAAAAAATTACTCGAAATGAATTATATTTAGTTGATTCTGGTGGACAATATAAGTAAGAACAAAAAAAAAAAGAAAATATTTGATTTTATTTAAAATAAAATGTAATGTATTAGAGAAGGAACAACAGATGTAACACGAACAATTCATTTTGGTGATCCAACAGATTTTGAAAAAGAATGTTTTACTCGTGTATTAAAAGGTTTTATATCATTAGCATCATGTATATTTCCACCAAATACAATTGGAGCTCGACTTGATTCATTTGCACGTCGAGCACTTTGGGATGTTGGATTAGATTATCGACATGGAACAGGACATGGAGTTGGTTGTTGTCTTAATGTTCATGAAGGTTTTTTAATTAATTGACTCTTTTTTTTCAATATTTTTTATTATTTAAAGGTCCACAAAGTATTGGCTATAGACATCGCTCAGATAATTGTTTACTTCCAGGAATGATTCTTAGTGATGGTTTGTTTAGTTTATTTAAGATAAAAAGTATTTCTTTTTAATTTTAAATAGAACCTGGTTTTTATCTTGATAATAAATTTGGCATTCGAATTGAAAATTGTGTTCTTGTTATAAAACAATCTTCCAAAGTTAGTTAATTAAATGATGCGTTTTTTTCTATTTTTTAAATTTGAAAATAAAATATTGTTAGTATGGATATTATAATGATGATTGGTTAACATTTGAACAAATAACAATGGTTCCTATTCAAACAAAATTAATTGATCGTTCATTATTAACAAATGATGAAGTTTGTTAAAAACAAAAAAAAATCTTTTTCTTATTTTGATTTATTTTATATTTAAGATAAATTATATAAATAAATATCATGAAAAAGTTCGTCAAATAATTGGTGATGAAATGAAAAAACAAAATTTAGATGAAAATTTATTAAAATGGCTTGAAAAAAATACTCAACCGATTTAATTTTTATTTTTATTAAAGAATTTATTTATCCATATTTTCATTTATTAATCAAGATTATTGACACACATTCTTTTTTTTCTTTTTGTTCGTATGAAGTCATTATAAAAAAAAAAGGAAAAGTCTCTTTTTATATATTTCAGATATTTAATTAATTTATAATTATGTTTTACAACTTATTAATTCTACTAAAATGAATTTTTCATTTATAAAATGTCTTATTAGAAAATAATTTCAAATAAATATTTATTCTGTTTTATTTTTTTGTTCTAGATTAAATTAAATTCTATTAAAATATGATGAATTCTTTCATGTAGAAAATAGACATTTATATTATTACTAAAGATTATCAAATTCTAATTTGAATGTCGTAATAAAATTCATTAAATAGAAATTTTCAATAAAAACATTCGAAGTAGAACAGATGAAGCATAATGAACGGCCACTTTTTTTTTATCATTTACTTCATTTTATTAAAAAAAATATGCACCATGAAAAGATGAAAAAATAATATTTCGAAAGGTGTTTTTTTTCTTTAGAAATTTTTTAATTATTGATTATTAAGTGATGAGTGTACATACAATTAATAATTCTTTAATAAATGATTTTAATCTATTGATGCACACATTATTTAATATCTATTCATTTTATTAGTTTTATTTAAGACAAATCTTTTCGCATTTATTCTAGACTTAAAAATTTGACAATGAGATTAAAGTAGTCATTTTGTCATTCAGATGATTGCATAGCTAAGATTATCATGAAATTCTCAATGATATGCACAACGGAAGTTGCAAACAGAAAAATGCACGAGAATAATATTTATATATACAAATACATAATTATATATCAAATACTGTAATTAATATACATAGTCTTCTTGATTGTTTAACGTGATTAAGGTAAGCTTATTTTTAAGAAGCACTGTGCGACTTATAAAAATAGTTTTTTATTTTATTATAAATGAAGCCAATAATATTTCATATTTGAATGATTTGTTTTACACAATTGATGCAAACATAATCTGACTAAGATTGCATTTCGTTGAAAAGATTTTTTTCTGATTTTCACAACATATCAGTCAGTAAATAAAAAAAATCACATTGTTTATGTACTAAAAAAAGATTTATTTGCTGCGTTGAAAATTAATCACTTCTAAAAACAAAAAAGTAAAACTGTAAAGTAAGATATTCTGTGTAAGTTGTAGAGCTTTTCATGCTGCATTCTATAGTGTATTTTGGGTTTTTAAATAGAACATATGGTTTTTTTTAATAAGATGAAGTAAATGATGAAATAATTGAATAGAAAGCATAAATCATTGATTTAGTATTAATGCTTATTTTAAAATAGAGAAAAATAATTTCATTAAGTTAATTATAATTATTAATTAAACGGATGTCATCTAACATTTTCCTGATTTTTTAGATGAATACACTTGTTTTATTCTACATTCAATAAATAATATTTACCATTAACTAATGTTATATTAAATGTAACTTATGCCATGAGTACTTGTTTTTGTTCTAAAATCATGATAAAATTGATTAATTGAATTTTTTCTAACCGACAGTCTGTTCAGTACATTAAAATATATTTCCATATGTTAATATCCGACTGAACCTGGTTAGATTTCATTTATATGTTTAACTTTTATAAATATGATATTTGAAGAATAGAAAAATTTTGAAAAGATAAAAAATAATTTCTTTTACATTTGTTTGTTTTTTCTTTTATATAAAAAAAATAAAAAAAAAAGGATAATGTTAATTACATGTTCAATCGACTACATATTCGAATAAATTGTTTTTCAATATTAAAATTAAATTATCGAAAAATGTCAAATAAAATCGTTCGTATAGGTGTTTGTCAATTAAATAGTCGAGATAATAAAGACGAAAATTTTCAAATTGGTAAACAATTAATAATTCAAGCAAAAAAAGAAAATGCTAAAGTTAGTTTTTAATAAATTTAAAAATTAATAATAAGAAATATTTTCAATAGATGATTTTTTTTCCTGAAGCATTTGATTATATATGTGAAACAAAATCTTTAACACTTGAAAAAGCTGAAACAATTGATGGAAATATTATTAATGGTTATAAAAATTTAGCAAAAGAAAATCAATTATGGATTTCATTAGGTGGTTTTCATCAACGAGTTTGTTTCTTTTTATTATTTATTTAAAAAAAATAAAATTTTTTTTTAAAGACAAAAGATGGTACACGTGTATTAAATACTCATTTAATAATTAATGATCAAGGAGATATTATTGCACAATATTGTAAAGTACATTTATTTGATGTACAATCTGGTTCAGTTACATTTCGAGAATCAGATTTTACTGAACCTGGTTCAACTATTGTTAAACCAGTTGAAACACCTATTGGAAGAATTGCTCTTGGAATTGTATTTTTATTTCTTTTCTCCTTTTTTTTTGTTATTTAACATTTTTATTTAATTTAGTGTTATGATCTTCGTTTTGTTGAATTTGCTCGATTATTAACAGAATCATCTGATAATGGTGCACAAATTCTAACCTATCCAAGTGCATTTACTAAACATACAGGAGAAGCTCATTGGGAGGTAAAAAGAACAACTCATTCTGACATTAACACTTTATTTATTTTAATCAAACATTTTCTTGTCTTCTTTTATATTTGATTAAATAGGTTTTATTCAAAAAAAAAAAAAGAATCTATTAACAATAATTAGTCGAAATATCTAGTTATTTATAGAATGAAATAAAAAAATAAAATCTAATACAATAGGTGACCTAGATATGAATAGAAATTTTTTAATATATTTTTATAAGAGATCTTAAATATTCAATTAATGTTTAGAATAAAAATTTAATTTAAATTACATTAAAAAAGTTCATCATTTGAAAGATATTGTGTTTAAATGTAGGTATTACTTCGTGCTCGTGCAATTGAAAATCAATGTTTTGTTATAGCTGCTGCTCAAGTTGGTTTTCATGGAAATAAACGTGAATGTTATGGACATTCATTAGTTTGTTTATTTTAATAAATATACAAAAAGATATTTTATTTATTAAGGTTGTTGATCCATGGGGAAGTATTATATTAGATATGGGTTTAGAACATCCATCAGTTCGTACAGTTGATATTGATCTTCAACTTATTGAACAAGTACGAGAAAAAATGCCAATTATTCAACATCGTCGACAAGATTTATATAAATTAATGTCACCGACACATATTCTTAGTATGATGACACTTTTTTTTTCATAGAAATATCTGTAAAATTCTATAATAAATCTTCTAGTACCTATTGATGATAACAATGTTGAAAAACTTCGTTGGGGTCAATTAGAAATAACAACAAATCAAGTTTTTTTTCGTTCAACATCAAGTATAGCTTTAGTTAATAAAAAACCAGTTGTACCTGGACGTATGTTTTCGTTTTCTTTTGTAAATATAAACTATTTTTTTTTTTATAAAAACTAGATGTACTTATATCACCATTACGTTGTGTTGAACGATTTTCTCAATTAAATCCGGAAGAGATAAATGATTTATTTTTAAGTACACAATTAATTGCAAAAAAACTTGAAGAATTTTATCAGGCAAAATCATTAAGTATTGCCATACAAGATGGAGAATATGCTGGACAAACTGTTAAGGTATTTCTTTTTTGAATTATTTTTATTTAAAAAAAAACATATGTTTATTTAGCATGTTCATGTTCATATTCTTCCTCGAAGACCCGGTGATTTTGAAGAAAATGATACAATTTATCATGAGGTTATTTCATATATAAAATTTGATTAATTTATTGTTTTGTTTTTCTTTATAATTTAGTTAGCTCATCATGATAAAAAAGATAAAGGATGGAGAGAAGAACAAGAAATGACTAATGAAGCAAAAATTTTAAGAAATTTATTCTATTAGATAATTTTATTTCCAAAATAAACTATTTAAAGATAAATATTTTTTTTATTATTTAATAGAATATTTATTCAAGCTATTTCAATGTGTCATTTGATTTTTTTTTCCTCATTAAATATTTCCATTGATTAGTTAAATAAATAAATATATTAAATGCATCTCAATACAAGTAACATAAATACTAAAATCAAAATACTTGATTTTAAATATGTAATAATGATGTAATATTTTGAAAGAGGATTAGAATTTATATCCAGATTGAACTGTTCGTTCTTTAACTTTTTTTTTTTCATTTAATTTATAAATGAATCAATAAACAAATAAATATCTGATAAAGTAATTTCTATTGAATACTTTAAATGAACAATATAAATAGATACTGTCTTTAAACACAAATTTTATTCCCATATGGCTGTAAATTGAAAAAATCTTCCTAAAAAGAGTTCTACTAAGCTATATCAAGTATTTTCTTCTTATGATGCTTATGTTCATCGGATTTACCTTTATGACGTAAAGTAATACTGTAATATCAGGTCTTTCTTGTCAACTATGAATAGTTAACCTTGATTAATGATAAAAATAAATAGATACGCAAAAACCTAATCTAAAGTTTATTTATTAAAGAACTAGTACGCAAATTTCTTATGTTGCACTTATATTATAAAATGAACGTTTAATTAAAGAAAGAAAAACAAGAAATTGAAGTTTATTTTCAAATAATATTATACAAAAGACAAGATTTTTTTTATCATAATATAATTTTATTTTTTTAAATAAAAATTTGTTCTTCCTGCTGTGAGAGTTTTATTCATTAAAAGAAAATCAATTTCTATTTAATGTGTTAAAAAGATTTTTAAAATATAGCGATACAAAAAAAAACAAACAAAAAAAAATATTGTCTCCATATATTCTTTCTTATTGTGATTAAATAAATATAATAGAAACGATATTGATTAAGGACAATAACGTGTCATTTCTGAAACAGTACATAATGTTTCACAACAAGCTTCAGTAAGTAATTTGCGTTGCAAAAATCTACGAAAACGATTTGAATTCCGACTTTTTTTTTTTTGTTGTTCAACAACTTCACAAGCAATACTAACCATTTGTAGAAGATAACTGCCACATGCATGATATGCACGATGTAGACCACAATCTTCCATTTTATAAAGTTTACCTTTTACTTCAATACTTTCACCTTCTTTTAATAAACGTCCATCATGATCTACAGTACAGTTAGCCGTCACAGACGATGATATTGTTCGACTCCAAACATTTTGATTAAATATAATCAATGTGGACACGAATAAAACAGGGAAGAACATTATGATTGTTTAGTCAATAAGGTGGAGACAATTAGTTGTATTATTAACTAAAAATGAATAGAGTTTATTAGTAAGAAAGGAAAAAAATGCTCAGTTTATATAGAAAATGTAGTAAAAATAATATGCATCAGCTGAAGTAATATTGTCATTAGCGTCATTGATAAAACCATCCGTAGAGTTCTACCAATGTATGACGTCAAACTTCAAACAAAAAAAAAAACTGTCATTTTACATACATTTTGTTAAAAGAAATCTATGAATTAAGAAATAAAGAACAGATGAACCCTCATTGTAGAACAAGGAAGAATAGATTTTTCTTTTTAACTGATAAACATTTTCATTAATATAAAATAGAAACAAGAAAAAGTAAAAATTAGTTTTTTTCTTTTAACAATATTTAATTAACTTTTCTTTTTTTTTTATTCTACAAAATTTATTCATAGAATCTCGTAAGATGTTACATTTATGATTATTTTGACTATGAACTCAGTCAACCGTAACAAAAAAAACAAAAATTCTGTTGAAAATATTCTAACTACTTCAACAGATTATTATTCGCTGAATATATAATATAAGTGTTTTTGTATTTATTGACTCTATTACTGTTATAACAATTCTATCTAATTAAAACAAAACATTATCTTTTACATTTTTTTTGGTTACTAGAAACATCTTAATAACAAAACAAAAAATTCTTTAAAACTTTACTTAAGTAATTATTCGTTCATTCAATATATGCTCGTATATATTGAAAAATAAAAAGGTTAATATAAAGGTCACTTGTTTAATAATCTTTTCAATTTTCAATAAATAAGTTACTTGAATAGGAACTGCTGATCTATTCCTGTATAATTATATCTTTCAAAAGAAATAAATAAATTAGATTCATTCGTATTATTATTTTTTTTTTGTTATAGAAATTGATTTTTATTTTATTTTTTTTTGATTGAATCAAATGAGATTAAAACTATCGATATTGAATTAGAAATTCTAAATAAACTATATATTCTTTTGTCAATACTTACTATACGAAATGATGTTTATGTTTTGCGTGATATGAATCTTTTAATAGAATTATTTTATATTTATTAACAAAACCTACGCTCATACGCATTATTGGAGCATCACCATCGGGATTTAATTGTGCAAATGGATGATTATAATGTCTTGTTTTTCATCACAATTAGAAATTATATTATACCTATTGAGCTTTTGTATGACGCGGATATTTTTAAATTAAATATTTTATTAGAATTATTTATCTATAATTGAAAATAATATTCAACTTGAAATTATACGATCGTTTACGAACGAAAACTGAAATATATCAATCGCGTACATGATTTCGTATACTGTATGTAATACACAATTATCCTATGTTCAGTATTCTAGCATCTTTGTTAAAGTCACTGCATTAAGTACAATGTTAGGTCATTTATAATAGACATGTTAATGCATCTTTTTTTATTTTATTTATATTATTGTGATATAAATACCAACGAATTATAATATTATATTTATGTTTTAATTAATTCTTTTATTTTATTTTAGATCATTGCGATATATATAAGAATAAATGGTAAGTAGAATTTTGTATTTAATTTATACATCAATAAACAATGTAGAATATCTTAGAGTAGGATTCAAGTACTTCCTGTTGTCATTCGATAAAGAGTCGATTTTAACTTAGTTTATACTTGTTTCAAGTAGAATTCGATTAGATTCGTTCCTACGTCGATTTCTTTCACATATCCATTTGAGTTTTATTACAATATCTTCTTTATTTAGAATAATGCGAGATACTTTCCTTCATCATCGATTCTATCAGAATTTACCTGCTGTATTTTTTTTCATATTCTGTTTTTTTTCTTTAAGAAAATTTGTTGAATGAAATACAAAACGAAAGACATTATGGTTCATGTAGAACTTTGACCGCATCACAATACGACTTTTTTTTTCAAAAGAAAAAATGTCGATATGATATTAACTGTTCTTTGTAATTTATGAAATTTTTTATACTACATTTTATTTTTTCTTAAATAAAATATGTCAGGTAACAAATAAGAATGGAACTTTTCATATTGTATCTACTCATATGTTTGGTTTTAGAGCTTAAAATATGGAATGCAAAGTCATGTTCAGATAGAGTACAAGAGATGATAAACTATGACAAAACAAACACAAGACTTTCAAGTCTAAAATTTTGTAAATAATCTTAAATATGTCTAACAATAGAAGTGTTTGTGTTGATAATTAGAAAAATAGGATGTATTTCAATTAAATGTAAGCACTCATTGTCAAAATAACATGGTCAAAATATGAACGATTCTTGGTTTGTTTAGAGGATGATATTTGATTTTTAAAGTACTCTAAATTTGGATGTATCAAAATCAATCAGAGTCTTGAATTCATCGATAGATATACAATTTTATTTCAAATGAAAATAGCAGATTATATCATATGCTATTTTAACAAGTGTACTATAAGTACGGATGTAAGCCTCCAATCAGATAATAGTCATTAATGTTTCTGCAATTTAAACGTTTCATTAAGAATGAATTTATTCAGTCTCAAATAATGAATGAAATATTTGGATAGATTGAAAAAAACCAAAAGATGTTTGCTTCAAATTTTATAGTCTGTACTGTTCATGTAATGTGTGCATAGCGCAAAAAAGTTCTTTATTACTACCCTTTAATTGAAGATCGATATATGCACTTACAGCACATTTTATATAATATATGGTTATTAGTTGAAATAAAATCAATCCTATGAATAAGTTAAAGATTCTAATAACTACTAACTGATTTTTATCTGTATTGATACCAATTCTAATGCTCCTATATATTCAAATTATGAGTACTGTGAAAATCGAATATGTGCTTCTAGGCAAGTCAACCACTACTGATATTTTAGCAATATTATCTGCTTATCTATACAAACACTTCCAATGTTCTGAAAAAATCTCTTTAATTATGCTGTAGCAGGATTTTTTCGGATGCTTTATGTTAACACCTTTATGCACTAGAGTTCTGTATAGAATACAAGAAGATTTAAATCATTATGGCGAAGTATAGATGCTCGAACATTTAATGCAAGATACTATCATTGGTTCATTTGGAATCATTCACTTTGTCTATGATTATAGGATATTCGATAGGCGTGTAATAGATAACTACTTTTACAGTATAAATAATAAAAAGCCTTAGAAAAAATATCAAATTACAAAGGAGACAATAATGATTTTCTCTCTTGATCAAGTCATATGTGTTAGAGAGTTTGATTTTGTTATCCAAAGATAAACTAGGGATGCACCAGTGACAGTTAATAACTGGTAACTGGGTCCCAGTTAACTGGGGTACCCAGTGTCACTGGATACCCAGTTAACTGGGACCCAGTGATAACTGGGGTCCCAGTGACACTGGGTACCCAGTTAACTGGGACCCAGTGATAACTGGGGTACCCAGTGACACTGGGGTACCCCCAGTTAACTGGGACCCACATATCAGTTATTAACTCACTGGTGCATCCCTACATTTAGCATGAATAAATTCCATTTTTGACACACTTTAATTTGGTATTAAGATCCTTATGTACGCTATCTAAAATCATAGTGTTACCCGTCTGGAAAAATATTTTTACACATCCTATATACACCCAGTTAACTGGGTACCCAGTGACACTGGACACCCAGTTAACTGGGTACCCAGTGTCACTGGGCACCCAGTTAACTGGACTCATGGATACCTAGCACAAAGAAAACTACTGATGATTTTATAAATAATAAACCAGTTGAATATGTATCCAGTTAAAATAAATACCCAGTGACACTGGGTCCCAGTTAACTGGGGTACCTAGTGTCACTGGGTACCCAGTTAACTGGACTGGTGCATCCCTAAGATAAACCAAACATATCTTCAAATGAAGAATCCTTACATCAATTTAAATTGATATATATTTATCATTATTTTCTAATTGAAAAGCGAATAAAATTAACATAGAAAGAGACATAATGGTACATATTGTTTCGAAATCTAACAATGTATGAAACAAGAACTAAATAAAATGCATTTGCTTTGTGGATAGTATAGCATACGTTTTTTATGGAAATTTGAAACTCAAAACACATCGGAAGATTAAACTTTTTTGTTTGTTAATGATTAGTTCCTAGAAGGTAGGTTTTTTCAATTTTATTATTATTAAATAAGAGATTTTTTTCAAATCTCTTTTTTTTTCTTCGCTACTACGTGTTCTAATCCGGATTTTATATCGATTCTTGGAAATAATTTATATTTAGAAAATAAACGACCTTAATAATTTCTGATATATTAGTCTCAAAACTATAAAATTATATTTGTTTGCCTGTTACGGATATATAGAAAGACACTTAATATCAAGAAACGGATAGAAAATAGATGGAACAACCATATACTATGACCTAACTAAAATGCATCTTACTGTGGCAAAGGGCTTGTTGACGAACTATATGATGAATTGTTCTTCGTTCATTCCCGAAGAATTGCTCTTTTATTTAAAGAAAAATCCGTAATAGGATATTAAGTCTGTATATAAAAAGGGCATTATTAACTAACAATTTGCTACAAGGAAAAGTTTAATTGCAGAATCATGATATCCAATACATTAGTTGGTCTAATTGATAAGTACATCAAAGAATGTGCGTACCACAGTATCATGATTCTGCAGTTGCATTCAAGAAAATAATAATGATGAATTATTTCAAACAAAGCAAGTAACTTAGTCTCTCGAGCGTTAAGAATCTGCACCACATCGAAGAAGTATATTTCACACAGTATGACTCCTGATTGGACATATTCAATTCGATGAATGTGTATCAGCCGCCATTCTAGTATGGTTACCAATGGACACCTTTGTTCAGTTAAAAACTACTAGCATTGATCGATAAAAATTATGGATTCTTATATAGAGATTACTCAGAAGTACTCGGCTACGCGTAGGGGTTTCTAATACTGCGTTAATTTTATCACTTCGTCAACATTTTCCTATTCATACACTCTCAAAGGCGTGAGTAGAAAGTGCTTAATGCGTAGGATAATACTTTCAAACAGTTCTCACACAATTTTGCCTATAATTCAATATCCTATTCACTCTCAGATGGATCGAGCTGACGGGAAAAGTTCATCTGATCGTGTTATTAAACTGGTCCTATTGCTGCATGACTTGAAATCGAAATTATCTCGATATCCCCATAAAATATCCATCTCACATTCTCTTCACTTTGTTGCAAAGAATTTTTTGCAATGTCAATTCTGCGCAAGAACTGACGAGGGAACCTTCCAAGACGCCCGACGCCGATCCCCTTCATTTAAGCATTGCTTGATAGAGGACATCAAGATAGGAAAAAGCTCAAAAGAACTTGAGTCGACAACTCTTCCTTGAAAAGTTATGATTAATTTACTGTTTTTCCCAGCCAAAATGGCTGAAAATTGAATATCTTACAATTCAATCAAAAAAAGATCGTATACACTTGAAATTTTCAGCAGTACGAGATTACACGCGTTACTGATTGATCTGAAATTTTTTAAATTATTTGGTAGTTTCATTCTTGAATTATAGGATTTTTGCTTGCCATGAAAAATTACACTACTGCACTTAACTATAGTGCTGTCTTTTTGCGGTTTTATATAAGCCTATGTGGTCTGTTTTCATTTTCGTCCTTTGTTAAATGGTTATTAACATTTCATGATAGAGAGCACATGGTACTATTTAACTGACTTTGTTTGTAGATGAACAACAAATCTTTAGAGTAAGTACATTGATTATGATGAATGACATCAAGGTGTACTATAATCAGCTGATATATCAAACAATACGGTGTTTACAAGAATCAAGTTAACAGCAAATAGATTAAGAGAGGTACAACTATTTTTAAGACTATTATTACTGATTCTTGTTTTAGATAGAACTGACAGTCAAGAAAAATAATAAACCCTCACAATGCTTTGCGACTTGTCTCCAAATATACTATCGAATTACTATCATCCATTGATATAACTTATGCGTGCACAGCACGCGATGAGGATATGACCCGAAACATTTTTAAAGATATTGAATCGATCTTCAATTGCATCCAATATAATTTTAAAACAGAACGAACGTTAGATTTTACTGATAGTTTTGATGAAGAAACAGAAGTTGATTTTTACGACAAAACCAATTTTAACACTGGTGAAAGGAAACATCCTTGGTCAAATCTTCAGAATTGTTTCAAAAAAAGTCAAGGATAGAAGCTACATCCGACGATTTTGAAAATACATTGAAAATCAAGGTACAGAGAAACAAAAACTTGAAGAAATTGATTCGTTCGTTTGTGAATCATTTGAGAAAGCACGCGAACAATTACTATTTATACACGACATAGATTTGAAAAGATGGAAATAAATGATGAAAGTTTTTTGTGGAAGGTACGATTATACTAACAATATTGTTTGAGACTTTCTATTTATCGCCTTCTCTCTTGCGGTCTCCTACACAGTTTCTCCTCTTCATGTTGTATGACATGGTAGAATAAAATGTGTAGAGCTGTAGAGAAGAAGATGAAAAATATTGATTTTAACGTTTTTCTCTGTGTGTTTCAGTGAACACTGAATTCATCTGTTTAAACACTCTCACACCCTCACGTTCAAGCGTGGGCGAGATCAATAAATCAGTTGATGATTTTCTCTGACGTACAAAAGATGCTTCCGGATTACGATTCTCGTTACACATTAAACACGGATCAATCTGGTTTGGAACTGGAAATGTATTCCAATCGGACACTTTCGTTTGGAGATTAAAAGCTGACACTTACCAAAGTTTGATCATTATTACACAGTACAACCCACAGATATACGGTGCAGCCAATTATGTCCTTGGATAATACTTTAATCGATAAATTGTTTTGATGCCTTGAAGAACCGAATGGGTATATGACTGAAACTATTAGACAAAGCCTATTTCAGGCGGATAATCTAATAATTATCTGTAAGTCATCTGTTAACCATGCCCTCATGTTTGTTCCTTTTCCTTTTACCTTTATACATTTTTTTATCATTGTTTTCTGGTTGACAAAGAGTAGAACGCAAAGGGTGTGATGCCACAAAAGAAGAAGAATCGAAAAATAAATGTTAATTATTAATATTTCTTAGAAAACTTAACCAAAGGGTAATCGGAGTCGAGGAATCCGAATCCGATGTTAGCTTTCCTAAAGTTTTCGAAGTGCAATTTTTTACAGAAAGGATAGATTTTTTCATAAAACAAACATTTCTTTAGAAGGCTTAAGCAAAGACAATTAAGATTGAGGAATTTGAAGCGAAGCTCGATTACTTTTGATTTTATAAATAAACACTTTCGTGATAATTGGGAAACAGAATTTCTACGAGAAAGAGCTGAACGAGTCTTTAGACGAATGTTACTAGTTGAATGAAGTGATGTTAAATATTTTACTTTATTTAAATTTTTTCGAAGAAAATAACGATAATGTGTTATTTTTAAATTTCGATCGTTTTTCTTTGTTTATCAAATTGAGAAATAATTTATAATTATATTCGTTGATACACTAATAAGCTGAGTACAGTAAACAACACTAAAATTTTCTTTTCTGAACGGAACGTAGTGGTGTTCTTTTATGTTATAAGTACAATAATATTTCCTGTTCTTCCATGTTACTGGGAAAAAGGAGACATTCTTTTTATGAGAGCTGTTGTATTATAAATATAAGATCTCACTAATATATGTATTAATTTTTAACAAGACAATATACTGTCACACTGAATCTGAAGAAAAGAAGACTCAATACAGCTCTCTTCAATTCTATCGTTTTTATCAAAAATAACCTTGTCTGCGCAGCTGCTTTGGGGCTAAAATATGCAGTTCACATATCTCCTTTCGTGTCATTATCTTGACAGAAAACATCTTGCAATTCTCAGTGAAAATCTTTCGTTAACAGGATCAGTTCGTGTTTCACAAAAATCTCGATAGCGAGTGTAGCGGTATTATAACATCCCTCACTATTTCAAGTTGACAGGTTTAGTACCATATCGAACCTTTACAGTTGACTATTCAACTAAAAAAAAACAATTGACTTAATTTAATCCATGATGAAAATTTCTCCAAATAAGTGGATGCATATTCCTTGTCAATTCCACAAACATTGAATCTATCCAACAAACTGTCATGTTTTACCGCATGTTGATAAAGATCTATTCGCGATTAGGAAGTCATTCAAAAACATTAAATTATATATTTTTTATTTGTTGTACTTCAAATGTTCGAACTATTACACAAAATAAACATGTTGTGAATATTGAAAACTATTTTAATTTCCTTGAAAGATTTTGTGTAGTTAAGCTTTGAACTATATCTTCGATTCACATTCTACTCGAATTATTATTCAAAATTCTATTTTATCTATAATACTATAATAAGATGGCGTTATTCAATTGTTTTAACACATCGTTGTTGAAATCTCCCCATCTTATATAAAGAAGAAAAGAAAAAAGAAAATGTAATTATCAAATGAAAATTCATCTATGAGAAAATACAAGAATTTTCCAAATATCATTATCAACATTTCATCACAAATCATACTACAATCACATGATCTCAATAAAATGAATTTTTTTGCTTTTGATTGTGAGTCACAAATGATGGTTGGAATGAGATATTAAGAAGATTTTTTTAATTGAATGGATGGAAAACATTCTGTTAATAATTTAGCATTTTGTCTACTTATTTTTATAACTTCAAATCATTACTTAAATGGGTTTGAGAAAAAAAGTAGTTCTGTTTTTTTCCATTTGAGAACATTTTTTTGTCCTGCTGACGAGTAACTAAGAGAAAGTAAACACATTGCAACAAAATTTTAATGAAATGATCCAGATTTATTTGCTAACCAATCTCGATATGATATTTAACTAATAAAAAAAAAGATATTTGCGTCAATGAATTATATCAAACATCCTTAACTTAATTAATATAATAATTAACTCTCTATTATTGTTAATGTAATGTTCTGCTAGTTTCTCTCTTGCATTAACTACAACAACACTAAGAATAGAAAAGTTTTTCTCTTAAAAAATTTGTCTTTCACAGTTAAACGAGGATTCTTTTTTTCTCTTTACTTCATCAGTTTAATAATAATTATAGTTTTCTTTACTTTTTTATAAATACTGATGATTTCTCTGAACTTCTATATTATTTCTATATTATAGACGTTAAAAGTTTGTGTTTGTTCTATACAACGTATGTAAGTTAAGAATTTGGATGAGAAGTTACTTTCATTGTGTTGTGAATTTCTATCGAATCTTGAGAGAAATAAATATGTTTTCTCTATTAGTGAAGTTTATCCTGAGAATTATTATATAAGTATATCAGAACACTTTAATCTTCGGTATTAATCGAGTGTCTGTCATTGTGACAAATAGTTTTAAATACACATAGATCTGTCTATAAGATATTTACCATGTTAAAATATAATATATTTGTGATAGATCTATTTTGAGAAAGTTTACGTCTCCTTATCATTCCATCTCCCATCAGTCATCTTTGCATATATATATATATACATGTCAGATTTTTCAAATGCTGCTGCATCGTTGTCATGGTGATATTCATCAAAACTCTATTTGTTTTATTTGCGAAATATAACAATGACAATGACATTTTCGAATCCCTCTTTATGAGACTATCTCATTAGGAAAATTTAAATCGTGAAAAGCGTCGTCTTCCATCCAAGTCTGAAACACTATAATATAGTGTCGAAAACGATGACGCTCAGTCCACTCGAAAGATAGAATTTCATGCCTTGATATATTTGAGGCATTTAAATTTTATTGGAATTGGTTTGTAGAACTCTAATTTTCGAATAAAGTTAGAGTCCAGTGTTTTGGCCTAGTATTTTGTTATACCCTCTAGTGCAATCTAGTACAATTTGAATGTATGAGTATAGATAAAAATAAAGGTTCCAATTTGATAATATAGTTTTCATGGAAAGTCGCCTTTCTATAAGACAATTTTGGTTACAATTACATATCTTCCGTACAATGCAGCACTGTAGAGTTTTTCTACTTAGAAGCAAAATATAACGTCAAAAGCATTGATTTCTTTCACAGGGATGTATTGTAGGTATTCAATCCAATTGTATAGAAAGTATTTCTGAAGGTTCTGAGCATCTATAGGTGGACTAGACTTCTAATTTGACTGTAGTAGTACGTACTAACTTGGATGAGTCTAATAATTTATGATTCGCAAACAAGTCTCTAGAAGCAAATGAATTTTGTTGACAATAGTGTAGACAAATTCGAAAAAAGAAATACCGCATAAGGCAAAGGCACACCAAAAACTAGTGGAACTTAGAAAAACTAATTTGTATGAGACTTATTGTCGATTTTTTTCTTGTTAAAACATGAAGATGGGCCGATCTGGAAGGGAGAGAATAGAAAATCTCTATCTAAAGTGCACTAGAAATAACTTTTATTGATAGGCGTTGAGTGTATTCTATGAACAGTATTCAAATAACATTGCATGTTGACGTTCAAATTATAGTTTTTAGCTGTAATTCTAACCGCAATGGGTGACTCTTTGTTTCTAGACAAGTACTCATTTTACAATGCGCTTAATTTGGAAAGCTGCTGCTGTATGCGCAGTGTTAATTCTGATCGCAGTGGTCGTTATTGTACCGGTCATTTTACTTCGTGGAGGCAAGGAGAATGTTTCATTAAGTAAATTCATCTTTACAGCTTTTTTGTCGATTTGAGTTCAGTATAGTTCTAAATAACATGTTTTGTTTATTATAGTTGACAACACCCCGCTTGGTAACCTGTTTGTCACCCATATAGTTTATAAGACCGATAAAAATCCATATTCACTTGCAATAGGCGATGTCAATAGCGACAACCAACCTGATATTATTGTCGCAAATTACCGTTCAAACAATATCGGCGTTCTTCTTAATTCAGGCAATGGCACATTTCGTTCTCAAACTACCTATACAACTGGCATAGAACCACGATCAGTCAAAATAGCCGATGTCAATAGTGACAGCAAATCCGATATTGTTGTCATAAATTGGGGTTCAAACAGTGTCGGTGTTTTTCTTAATTCAGGCAATGGCATATTTCTTCCTCAAACTAGTTACAGAGTTGGTACTAATCCAATCGGCTTAGCAGTAGCAGATGTCAATAGCGACAATAAATCTGATATTGTTGTCGGAAATTATGGTCCCGACAATATTGGCGTCCTTCTTAATTCAGGCAATGGCACATTTCTTCCTCAAACTACCTATCCAACTGGTATTGATCCATATTTTGTAGTAATAGTTGATGTTAACAGTGACAACAAACCTGATATTGTTGCCCCAAATTTCATGTCGAACGATGTCGACGTTTTACTTAATTCAGGTACAGGCACAGTTCTTTCTCATGGTATTTACACGGTTGGTACTAATCCAATCAACTTAGCAGTAGACGATGTCAATAACGACAACAAACCCGATATTGTTGTTACAAATTTTGGTTCAAATACTGTTAGCATTCTTCTTAATGCAGGTACAGGCACATTTGGTACTCAAATTATCTTAAAAGCTGGTATTAATCCATTTGGAGTAGCAGTAGCCGATGTCAATGGTGACAGTAATCGCGATGTTGTTATTTCAAACTATGGTTCAAACAATGTCTACGTTTTTCTTAATTTAGGTGCAGGTATCTTTGTTTCACCAACTGCTTACACAGTTGTTAACGGTCCGTGCGAAATAGCAGTAGTCGATGTCAATAGCGACAATATGCCAGATATTGTCGTCTCAGCTGGAAGTTCGACCGGTGTCAGCGTTCTCTTACATCGTTGAAACTTATTCACATACTGAACTTTATTTTTATTTATTGACATTTCATTATTAAATTAAGAAACTAACCTTTAAAAGTGGATATAAAGCATTTATATTTAACTATATTCAATAATAAATTTTCATTTAACTATACTACTATGTAATCCTATATGAGATTTGAAAATAAAAGAAATCTTAATTTCTAGAACGGTATTCTTTTCTTTCAGAAAAAAAGATTAGCGAATCCGTATGCTGAGCGCTATTTCTTTCCTTATAAGGATTGATCGAAAGGAAATCCGTGTCGAAGAACTCGAATATGTTGTTAGTTTTTAAAATTTTTGGAAACTGAATTTTTTACACAAAGCATCACTTTCTTACAAAAAAAAGTTTTTTTTTTATAAAGTTTGATCAAAGATAATTGAGATTGAGGAACTCGAACCAGGTTTCGATCTTTTTTGATTTTATAAATGAACAGCTTGGTGAAAATTTAGAAACAGAATTTTTACAAGAAAGTGTTGAGGTAGCCTTTAAACGAGCGCTACTTGTTATATTCGTTGATACAATCAACTGAGTACAGTAAACATCACTAAAATTTTCGTTTCATAAATTTACTTTTCTGAACGAAATCTAGTGGTGTTTTTATGTATTATAGCTACAATAGTGTTTTCTATGCTTCCATGTCACTGCGAAAAATAATGTACACAAAGCAATGTGCGCACATATATGTTCCTTTTCTTTCGCGTTCTTATTAACAGGTGAGCAAAAAACAATATAGGGTGGGGTGGGGTGAGGGTGAGGATGGGTGAGTTTAAAGAAAAGCAAATAAAGCGTTTCAAATTTGTCGAATTAATTCACTTGTTCACGATCAGTACAAATCGTTTTCAACTGAGTGTATCCACAGTGGATATGCCTCAACAAGTACGAACAACTTATTGAACGAGGATCATTAACTCAGAGTGTTTCTTATTAAAACAATCGAGACAAAAAAAACTTATCACATTCAGAATAGAAGGTTTTTATTTTCTTTGTTGTTGCCAGGCTCGCTTCTCTTGATTGTTGCTGTCTGATTTTCTCCTAGCAACCAGTACAACGTCTTCGGACGTACCGAGTAGATCCTTCTTTCTCTTCGAGCTTGTGATTAGCAAGTTTGCGCTTCTTTTGACCTATTGATTTTTGCCTTGGATCCGTGTTGAGCTTCTCAAATGGTATGCCAAGCAGAAAAGATCTCACAAAACTTTCACGAAATTTCAGGATGGTCATATTAATTGTTGAATAACGTTCCTTGTATACCAGGTAGCTATTCACTACAGTCATCCCAAAAATCAATTCAAATGCTACCTTTCGGTACCATTTTATAGATCGCCTCAGGCACCTATAATATACGGATAGTCGATCAGATAAATCAGTATCGTGTCTTCCTCTGTTATAATCTATTACAATTTGTGGCTTCGTAATTAGTCCATTTTCAAAATTTGTTTTTCCAGTGTCTACTATAGCTGCTGAATGCGACGGCCTTATAGATATTATCAAAACATCTTTCTTGTCTTTCCATACGACCAGTTTTATACCTTCTTTATTTTGAAGCACGTACGCTTCGCCACGCTTCAGCTTTTGTCGAAGAAATTCTTTTCCTGATACAAAACGATTTATTTCTCAGTGTTCCAATAAGGTACGTGTTGTGCACCAGCAAACGTTGTGCAAGGGAAATACTGGTAAAAAAGTTGTCAGTTACCACAGCCCGATGACATCCCCAGAGACCATCCAATAAATCCATCACGACTCTTCCAGCATGTCCAACACCTGCCATTGGATCTTGCTCACCATTATAGATCAAATAATTCCACGTGTACCCGTTAGTGGCCACTAACTTGTACATCTTTATTCCATATTTGTGCGCCTTCCCCGGTATATATTGTTTGAACGAAAGCCTACCACGCCATGGTATCATTGTTTCATTGATTATAATTACAACACCAGGAACATATACAGATGAAAATCTGGCTTTCAGTAAATCCAAAAGTGGTTTCAATTCGACTAGTCTATTTTGGTTGGAGTGGTACTTACAGTTGTCCGAAAAATGCCAGAACTTGAAGAGTAATTCAAACCTATCTCTTGTCATTGCATTTTGAACGATTTTGGATCCATATAGTTGGCTACTGCTCCAGTAGTATTCTAATTCTGGCATATGTAGCAATCCCATTTCGATAATGATTCAAAAAAAATTGAGCATCTCTACGTTATTGGTTGCTTTTTCAATGACGACTCTTTGATCATCGGCTAATATCATGCGTTTGCAAGTATTGCTCTGCATATCGATTAGTTTCGCGAACCATAAGGCCAATAATTTCGTCCGTGATGATATGGCGATAGCAATCGATGAGAAGAATTGTATTATCTCTTGATACAGAAGTTACCTCTTGAGCGACTTCGTAACTAATAGTTTCTTCATGAGAATTTCCTGATTTCCGGTCCATCTTAACGAAATCAACATCCAAAGAGCTCACGTCACTGAGTGAGCTAGTACTTTCTTCTGTTTCAGATTCTTCGAACAATATGTGAATAATTACAAAATTTTGGATAGTTTTATACGTACAACAAAAGGATCGAGAGAGCAGAACAATGAGGAAAATCTGGAAATTTGCTCCTCTTATGTTACGTATACTACATATCAGATGAAAAAAAATAAGAAAGTGATGTAAGGGATTTTTTCTTTAAAGATAAAGCATGACTCATTATGTGGTGATACAAAGAAGGAACGACGACTAGTTGGTTGAAAAGAATGAAAAGGGTATTAGATGCATTTATTATATGCAAATTCGTGATACAAATCAATATTTTGATAGAATTTTCAAAGAAAACTAAATCGCGTTGAGTGTGTTCATATTTCTTCAATGTGACACGTGAGGAAAACCATGAAAAAGCTATATAACTTAATTGTGTGTCTGTGTGACATTTGTTTGTTCTCCATAGAGCCGACCTTATTTTTATTTACTCGAAAAGTAAAGTTCACAATAGATTGATTTTGATCAATCTGTCTAAAAAAGTTTTATCGTTAAGCGCACTAAGGAACTGCCCCTTAGGTCATAAAGATGCTCTCTTTTTTGTCGTGTACGACATGTTGAGGAATTAGTTCCGAAGACTTTATTTATTTGCATAAATGAGAATTTGTTTTTTTTAGTTAAAGCTTGTTTCATATTATAAACTCATGTTAATTAAGTCAAAGCGTGGTAAAAGTTGTTGAGGATTATCTTGAAAAGGTAAAAGAGCATCATAATGAGTACAGTTGTAATAAATATAAAATCCTAATTTATTCATGAATAAATTCACCATTTTCTGAAGAAAATAAACAAAAACTAAAGAAAATCAAAGCAAGAATTATTGTATATAATGAATATTTTTTCTGGTTAATAATAATTTACGGACTTAGAACGTACCTAGATTAGATCAACTTAAAATTTTCAGATCTGGATTCGTACTCGGCGAACTCTAGTCGACACATTATAGGATGACTCATACGCCTTATTCATTTTTCTTCAGTACACATAACTCTCAGATTTAAATCCGAGATTTCTGCATTTATTTTTCTTCTAAATATGATTGATTGTTTTATTTTCTCATTAAATCTAATATATGATCCTATTAACAAACATATTGACTTATCTTTTTAAATTGATGAGACTTACTTTTTTTGTATTCATGCTTATCATCTCGGTTGCCAGATAGCATCATATACAATCCGTAATAGTACTAGAATGCAACTGATATGATCGCACAAAATTTCGTGAAATTTTAAAAATAAATGAAATATAATTAGCTAATGTAGCTTTCAAGATACCTAAAAATTTTTTGAAGAAAAAACTTCTAATAAATTGTCGGAAATGATTGGTCTTGGAATAAATAATACTGACGATTATCTTCAACACTTGATAAAATAAAATAAAAACTATTTCCTTATTTTTATTTAATGTTCTTAGAACTTTTAGTCAGATTTAAATATTCTATAATGCCAATTACATAAAACAAGTTAAATATCTCATCTACATTAACTATATTTTTAATTAACTTCTTCATCAAAGACATACTTGAATAACATTGAAAACTCCCACATACATTTATATTCTACAATAAATATTCTTTTAATACTTTGAATTCTTTAATTTTCTTAATATGATTGAAACTATAATTATCATCATATTTATACGATTTTATTTTATTTTAATTTTCTTAACTTTTAATCTTTCACAGATAATGATTAACTAATTATTTATATTGTAATAATATATCTTCTCAAAATTATTCGAAATTCTAAAGTCGGAGAAAGAATAATAACGATTTTTAATCTAATCATCTTCAAATAAACCTTGCTTTGATTATTTAATATCTTCTAAGAAAATCTTAATTCTAATATTAAATCGAAAACGTAGCGCGACAACATTTAAATTTAGTATAGAATATTTGGTCCACAGTTACCTTTATCACAACATGTTCCAATGATTCTTTACGATCATTTCACAAAGTAGATAAACAGCATTTGATAAAAGCCTAGAAATACTGTGTAATCTGTAACCTGACATTTTCTTCCATGTTACCATGAGGTTTTAAGTATTATTTTATTTTTAAATCATATGGATATTATTGTTAAACAACTAGTTTCTAATTTTATTTTAAATTGTAATTATTTATAAAAAAAGAATTTTTTTTTTCTATAAATAAATTTCAATCTTCTGGATGAATCAATAATACAAAAAAACCTGTTAAATTGGTTGAGAATATTACAAAGTAAATTAAAGTTAAATAAAGTATAAAGAAATAAATAGAAAAAACTTTGAAATTTGTTTAATGAGATATAAACTAATAATTATATTGAATATATATTTTGTTTTTATTATATTTTTCTTTTAAAAATTAACTACAGTTTATTTTTGTTTTTTAACAATCAAGATTTTCTATACAATTATTTTTACTCTTTCCAAAGTCTAATGTAAATATTAATTTAAAAAGTACTTTTGTTTTTTTTATATATTTTCTTGTATCTCATTTTAGTGATACACAATTGCATTATCAATATATATAATCAATTGATAATCGAATATAGTTCACTGGTTATCTTTTCATCTAGCTTTATTCATCACAAAATTCAAATGTTTGTATAAATCCTATTCGAGAATGTCTCATAGAATAAATGCTTGTCATGTGAACATGATAGTGACACAGGTCAAATCTCCGGAAATAAACGGGTTTAGAGGCAAAAAAACTTTTCATAGTAAATGACTGAGTTTCGATAATTGATTAAGTCGAAGCGTTTGAATTTTATTATAATATATGTAGATCGAAAAATATTCAAAGCTGTAATAATACATTTACATTCTTAAGAATAAATAATAAAAGAACTTTTTTTTTGTAATTGACAGATAGATACATAAATAGAAGTAATAGAATATTTTATATGAAATCTGACATCAATGCTTGAGTACATTGTATTTTAAAACATAATGAATAAATGTGACACTGTTTTTTTTATGATATACTTTTGTTAATCTAAACTTTCCTCAATGATT
>JAJEKB010020991.1:0-40753 GCA_022393335.1 Macrotrachela quadricornifera | reverse complement strand
AACGATTGTTTAACGTTTTTCTCACTAGTTCAGACTAGGATGGACGACACATTCTTAAAAAAAGAGGCTAGTCATGACGCTTGCCATTTATGTTTTGGACTAGTTTAGAGCACCATTAAAGACGTTTCAGACTAGGCAAAGTCGTTTGAAACCGACTAGTTTCTGATTGACTAGTGGATGGATGGCAGTCAATCTGTAATTAGGATTGTATGAACTGACTTGAATCTATCGCAGTGTCCTAGTCTAGTGACAGGACGCCCGTCATCTTTTGAATATTGTCAGAATACATGCTCAAATCTACCTTTTCTCATATTTATTTTAGACCTCTGACTATTCTGGATGGGATCAATGAATAAAAGGGACTAGGCATGACCGGACTCAAAGACACTTAGGACTAGTCCATATGTGTTTGAAGGACATTTTGCGAAAAGCTCACTAGCCATGATAAATATACAAGACACTTCAGACTATATCTAAGAGCTGTTGCAGGCATTTCGCAGTAGTCATGTTAGCCGTTTTCCTTTATTTTTAGCTTATTAGAGACATTATTTGCAAATAATTTATTATTTTCTGATAGACATTTTTGTCCCCTGTTAGAAAATTGCCCAACCTTCGATACAAAAAAATATTTATCCAAGACTTTTTGAATAGTATATGTTCTATCAATAAAATAAGATCGAGAAATATATAAGTTCAAAATTTTGGACTACAGAGACCATAAGTGAGAAGTTGTTGTTTTTTTCTTATAGCTCCAATGGTAAAATTAGTGACAAAGAAAAGCCCTAATCATTTAAAATTAGAACAAGCTTTAAAAGAAAATAAAGAAGCTATTTTTCGATTACCTTCTAATGCTTCAACAGTGGTTAAATTACGTCACGAAGCAAATAAACTGATAGATGAATTAACGATCGAAATAAGACGAGAAGTAGCACAACAGCAAAAACTTCGTATGTATTTAATTTTCATTTTTGTTCATTATATCATTTGTTTGATTTTTCTAAAGAAAATTCGACTCAACTGTGGCTTTCTTATTTCCTTTCTGCCAACCAAACAATAAATGCGACGACACAAAGAACTTTTTCGGCAAGACGAAAACTTGATAATGTTCTTGGTCTAATTCAAAATGATTTGAAACGATTTCTCTTAATGATTTTAATAATTATTTCAAGTGCAACATTTGTAATTCTCTGGTGGTCTGAAGTGCAAGGACAGAAATATTTTTTAATACTATTAATATGTATTTATACTTTTTGTTTTTATTGGTATACTAAATAATGTCATTTCAAAATGGTATTTTGTTAAAGCATTATTATTTATTCGTGAATAAAGTCAATGTTGTTAGTTGACATCAATAAGAAAAATATTCAAAAATTATTCAACATTATTTGGTTTCTCTATTAAGATATACCGGACTTTCCAAAATATTTGCATACATTTTATTTTGCATATATATCAGCATGGAAAAATGATAAAAGTTTCGAATTATTTTTAAACATGTGCTGTGAAGAGCTCTACCAAAAATACCGGAACAAATCGCTATCAGGGACGGCACGAATGGGTCAGAGCAGGGGGAACACCCCAAAAATCGGAGTTATCATTAAAAAAGGTCAAAACCGAAGAAAAAAGCTCTCTCTCTGCTTGTTAGATCCATATCTAGTAGATGTCAGACTATATTTATTTGATAAATCAAAAAGCACACTCCTATGTAAAAACGCAGTTAGTATTTATACTAGCGAAAATCAACGGTTGGATATTCCAACTGTATAATGATGCTATGGAAAACTATCTGGGATATCATTTCGACGAAGAAAGACTGCAGAGGAAAAAACCCAAAGAATATATAAGGGAAAATACTGAATAGAACGAAAGAAAAGACTCAACTATATGATAATAGTATATGTGAAAAAAGAAAGAAAGAATGAAAGATAACGAATAAACATATATGGATAAAACCCTTATAGTATGTCGAGGTACATACCATAACACTGCTTAAATCCGGAGAAAGGTTATAAGCTTTTTTTATGTCACGGCTTTCTTTTCGAAGCAGACTTTATGACATCCTTTGGATTACTATGAACGCACTTCTTGCAATACTATACTAAGAGTTCCAAAAAAATCTGATTATTTTAAAATTTTATTCATCGTTCAGTTTTTACTAAGCACAAGTCTATCCATTTGAAGCGCTCTTATCCGATAATCACGCCAACAATAAAACATCATTTAGACTCTTTAGAGTATTGAATATTCTTGAGGAATATTCTTTTTACATTAGTTATCTGCCGATTAGATTGTTTGGTATTGTTGTAGATACGAGAAAGAAATATTTATATACTTATAATTAATATTCACATATTACATAACTTTTGATGACAGGCGCATCAAGTTATCACACTCATTTCTCGCTTAAATCTCAAGAATCGAAAAAATTAATAGAGTAAATTTTGTCGGACTTAGATTTTTGCCAAATTTAGGGTAAATTGTCTACTATAGTTCTCCAAAATTGGAGAAGATTGTTTACTGTAACGCTCCGAAATCGCAGAATTATGCTTAGTGTGATTCTCCAACATCGGAGAAAATCACATAATTATCATGCAAATTTTGAGAAGATTGTCCACTGTAATGATTGGAAATCGGAGAAAATTATTTAATAAAGTTCTCCAAAATTGTAGAAAATTGTTTACTTGTAGTTTTCCGAAATTGGAGAAAATTGTCTACTGTGGTTCTCCAAAATCGGAAAATATTGTCTAGTGTGACCTTCAACATCAGAGAAAATCACCTAACGATCCTGCAAATTTGAAGAAAATTGGCACTAACAAAATTTTCAATTTCGGGGAAAGCTTCAATCAAAATTTTTCCGGCCAGTGGATAACCCTCTATCTCCTTCAGTCGCGCCATCCCTGATCGCTACTAATATGTTTTAATGATTTTTCCTATACTCGAAATGAACATTCACGTATTAGTGCTACTTCCCACTCTATGAACCATAATAAAAAGTCTTTGGAAGACTTTTTCATTTTGCAATCGGAATTTATTCATACAGTTTTTGTAGAGCTTTCGATAGCGCATCTTGCACAGAAAATCCAAAATTTCTATCATTATCGTAGGCCAAGATATATGCTAAATATTCTTATTATATTCAGTATCGTGAAGAATAGTATTATTATGCGAGTTATTCATTTTGATAGCAAATAAATTATCAAAGCATATTTGCAAGAATTTCTTTTAGCGTTTTTTCTAGAACTTTACACGGAACATCTTTTTAAAAAAACGAGATGCATAGAAAAAAAATAGTTTTGCAAATATCCATTTTGGAGGACCTAGTAACAACATTAGACAGGTGTTCACTTTCAGCTATCTAGAAAAATCATTAATAATAGCCAATATAAATGTATCCATGTAGCTCATGTAGAACTTTCGCCGACACATCTTTTTAAAAAAAGAAATTCAAGATTATGTCGTTTTATCAAGTTGAGATGTATGCCAAATAAAAACGTCTTTCAAACATTTTTTATTATGCTGGGTATAGCAGTTTTAATATGTAGGTGTGTATTTTAGGCAGAAGAAAATCATTAGAACATATGGGTAGCGATTTGTTTCGGTATTTTTTGTAGAGCTTTTCGTGATGCATCATTTTAAAAAATTCAAAGCTTTTATCATTTTTTCACGCTGATATGTATGCAAAATAAAATGTGTGCAAACACTTTGGGACACTAGGTATTTTTTGAGTTATTTTTTTATGTAACATAGTCACGTCTTGAAGGTGCACGAATGAATAATCGATCAACCAAGAATAATACAAGTTTATTGAAGGACGAACGACAACGGACCACACACTGACGGAAGACAATCAACTAACTAGCTAACAACCGAAGGAAAGAACGAGCATATATATATACAGCCAGGTGCAAGAGTTAATGACCTTAGTATTTTAAGCTCTTTAAATGATGGATATCATGAATACGAAAACTAAATATGTACACAGATAAGGCATGGTTCAAGCTACAAAACTATCAGGATTGTTAGTTGACTCTTTCTTCTTTTGAAATTATCAGGAACAGATTTAATGCTTCTTTGATTTAATAAAATAATTTAGACGGATTAAATAGACTTTGCTCCGGGTTTAATGAAAAAATCTATCGAATTCATCAAGATTTCATGTTTTTCGCATCTCGACACGACTAAGTAAAATCAACTAGAATTTCCTCATTAGATTGACGACGAAACTACTTCACGCTAGATTAATTATTTCGAGCACTATCTTCGATTGAAAATACTTCGTCAATTGACTTCTGTATTTGAAATCACCTTCTTGCTGCAATCTTCTGCATCTTCTATGTTGCCTTTTAGTGTTTGGAATGACATGATCTCGAAAAATTAGAATATATTAGAGATGATCTATAATTGTCTTATACTCAAAATAAGCCACTAGGTCCATATCACTAAGACCGTTGCATGCCATAAATCTCACTTTGTGTTCGGAATTTGCTTGACTTTATCTTTTGACTTCTTTGATTAGCAGCGAGAGACATTTTCGAACACATGATAGGAATTCTTGTTGTTGTTGTGACACCGTTTGGCTAACATTGTAGTCCTTATGTTGACTTACCCATAGGTTATCTATATTTACTTACTTTTGTGTCGGTATAGATATTTTATAGGATCAAAAGTTCTCATGACTCAAACTTGTCTGATAAAGTTGTGCCATCTATAGGGGCACATATCAAGTTGAATGTTAAAGTAGTTTTCGTACCTTTTCTTCCATCTTTATTTTCTTGTCTCGTCGATCCTTCCTTTTGAGTACATTATCATCCATGACAGTGGTCTCATGATATCGGCTATTCCATTATGTGTTCTCAGTTGTACTTTATTCTTTGATCTTGCTTTTATTGTATTTGATACTTTGAATGGAAATCTTCGTTAAATTAGCAAATGAAGCGAAACATTGCTGATCTCTGTACCATTAATGTTAAATAGTTTATTCCTTCGTGTATAAGGAGGTAGAATTTCTTTTTTTCGAGATGTTTTTTCCCTAATACACTGAATGTTCACGACGATCTGCGATTTAGGCGGCTATATATAACCTTACTCTTACCTTCTACAGGGTCATCAGAAAAACTAAGGGGCAAAAAGCTGATTGCAATCAAAAATTCGGCTTTTCCCCCTTGTCTTTTCCAGAAATTTCACAATCCCTTCATTCACAAGTATTTTATAAAATAGCTGAACCGACTGATTCAATAAAGAGACTTTCTGATGTTTTCTATTAATCATAGATCGCAGTCAGTCGTCGACTGCTCGCCTTCCTGTATTGCGTAGATTTAGCTTAACCTACTAATTTCTGTTTCCCTGTACCGACTAGAATTTATGTATTCTGTGCAGGGAAACAGAAACAAGTATCAATGACCTGCAGTAAATTTATAATACTCATCTGTTCTATTGATTTTAGCTCTTCTCTATTTTCGTTCTATTCTATAGCGAATCGAATCTTGTGTCCAACTGTATAGTAACTCACGTTATACTTCTATCTTCTGTTATACAGTCTACATTATATATGAGATAAGGGAACAAAGTTTTTAGATTTTCTTGTCTATTCGTGCCTTTTTTCGTCATATTATTCATTTCTAACAAGCTGTTAGCAGAATATCTGTGGACTTAAAAATAGAGGAGTTCATTAATATATGTTTTTTATTAAAATCAACCTTCTCAGCACAGCGTGTGTGGGGCTAAACTGTAGAGCCCATCACATACCTTCTTTAGTGTTATTGTGATGATATAAAATATCTTGTAATTCTCTATGAATGTATTAATTACGTTAACAAGATCTTTTAAAAGACTCTATATATGGGGTGCTATTTTCTTTTTACTTTATTGCCTTCGACTCATCTCGTTAAAAGCACACCTGGCCTATCGATTGATTATCTGTATCTATGATATTTACCTGTAGACATATTCAAATATATCTTAATCGTATAGATAACAAAAGCATTAAATAGGTATCTATACGAATTCTTTGACGTCATTAATAGGCAAAACAATCTTATTTTTATGGTAGTTAGATTATTGTATGATTCTCATACAAAGTGCATAAATAGAATTAAAATGAAAAGAAAAGAGTAAAAGAAAGGTGATCTAGTGTGATTTGTTGATAATAGTAGGTAAACAGAATAATCCTTGTTGTTTTAATCTTAATAATCGTTGCACAATTAATCTTAAATTCTCTTCTGTGTGAATATTTGTTATATTTTCAAATATAATTTTGCCATGATTTAACCATTGCTGTTGAACTGATGAAGGGGGTTGTAATGAAACAGTGCGAGAAAGAGAAAATTTTCCTTCTATTTGGCATACAGTAATTGCTTCATGTATTGATTCTGCCACTGCATATAGTTGTAACATAGCTTCCTTCGTATTTACCATATTATTAAATGCATGATATATATATTTATCACATTGATTTGATACAAACCAATGAATACCTTGACAAACAAACTAACATTAACAACTAGTGTGATAAGAAGAGGATTTTCTTTTTTCTACCTTTTAATGGATGAGCCATGTCACCATATACAGGCCGAATATCTGTTCTCCATCCTATCACTGCCTTATCTAATGTTCGACCCCTGAAGGAAATACAAAAAGAAAATATATAAAAAGCATCTATTCTTATGTTAGATATTTTACTACCATGCTAATTCGATAACAACTCCTTCATCCATCGGTTCATCGATATGTCCCAAAACAATATGAGCATTAGGTATAAAATATCCCATATCCAATATATATATTAAATATTGTATACATGTTGTTAGCTCTTCTTCTGTTATTTCTATATTATCATTGATATGATTGAAACTTTTATATTCTTCTTTTAATAATAACCTTATTAATTGAGTGCATCCTTCAAATCCATCACGTTGTGGTATAAAACATTTATAACCATATTTTGATTCTAATATTTCATTGAGGGAAATATTACATAATAATTCACGACAATTAAATAATGCTACTGTAGAATAAATATAGATAGGAGAGATCGAGTGAGCGGTAGGTGTAGCCATTGTAGAAAAAAAAAGAAAAGCATATCTTTTGTTAAGAAACTATCACTAAAGATAAAAGTACATAAATAAAGAAGAAGCAAAGTAAATAAATTGATGGGTTGCGCTCATATTTTAGGATTTGAAGAAAAAAAATTATCTGAAGAAAATTGGAGTATTATTTCGATTGTCACTTATGCCATTTCAGGAAAAAGATTGAGTTTTAAAGAAATCTATATGTATTTTCTTGCACCTGGAAAAACTTAAATTGATCAATAAGGGTTGATACTGAGCTTTTAACTAAATAACCATTTATACTAGCAGTTACTGAAACTACACTGAATAATTGTATTTATCAGTATAATGGATAGTTTTACTGTTAAAATGAAGCTAATCTAGCAAGATGTAAGAAAATTATTGCAATAGTCACTCAGAAAAAAGTTTTTTAAAAGGAATAAGATGTGCCCTTACTGTTTCAACAACAAAGATAGTATTGAGTGTTATTTACTGAAGCTGCAGGATGATTCATAAATAGCTTTACGATCAAAAAATTGATTATCTGCACCATATATAGGCACTATAGGAGTGATTTTTTTCCATGACAACATATGATGCCTTGTGTTAATTTCTAGGCACGTTGGTATAGAGAGTAAAACTGTAGACATAAACAGACATATGAGCATCGCTCTCAACGAGAGAGACGGGAAACACATACACACGTGAAAGCATTGATATAGATCGTATTTGTGGAGGACAATGACGGCAGAAACACTAAAAGAGGTATAACTACAGTTGGGTTACATGTATAAGTACATAGTGTTATGAGAGATTTAGATAACGAAAATTGATTCTAATGTAGTAGGTCTAAAAGGTGGGTAAAAGAAAGAACATGTAAATTGGGTCATTGTCTGAAAAAGAATGAGTCATAATGTGTATAAGTCCGTGAAAGTAGAAGGAAATAACATAAATGAGATATTTGAGATTGATATGATGTTCGCTGTTAATACTCTTCGTAACTTATTGAAAGTAAAGTTAGTTTCTTAGAATCTATTAGGAAGGAGTATACTAAAGCTTAACTACGGGTCAGGAAAGTTTTTTTTTGATACTATTAATGTGTTTCAATAAATCCTAATTGCTTAGAGGTTGATCGTAAAATTCTCCACAGTTATATTGAGCGTTCACTTGAATTTTTAATTCTGTATCTACAAGATTATACTTCATGCTATTTCGATTATTATTCCACAAAAGTTTCACGCGACTGAATAGTGATTCAAAAAAGAGTTTAAGACTGGTATAGAGAAAACGAACTGAATCAGTTTTCTAAAATTAATAACATTGTCACTATTTCTTGGAGTAGAATTTATTTGCGCGAGTTAATTGATAATTTTAGTTTTATAAATAATCCCAAAATTAACATATTTTTCTTATTGATTGTTGTGTTCATTAAATATTTTGATGTTTGTATTCTTTTTTCTTTTACTTATCTGATTTCGATGATTCAAATTGTCGCTAAAAGTCAAGACGAAAAGAAAACTTAGAAACAACATTTAATAGATACGATTGATGTACTGAGTATAAAATATGAAGAGAAAATATAAATAAATAGAAAATAATCTGTACTTAATTCCTCTCATATGAATTTACATTTGATTTAAAAGAATATCTTCATAAGAATTTTATTAAACATAATTATACTTAATAAACAATTTATTTTAATGATCACATGTATTTTAACATTATTTTCTACTTTATCTTCACGTTTTATTGATTGTTCAAAACGTTCTAATATAAATAAATAATATATATATAATTTACATATCAAAGAATACTTTTCTCTTTGTTTTATAGATCCTGATGAGGATTGTAAAAAAATAACGATGGTCCGTGCAAAGATTGATGTGCTAGTCAAACATTTATCACGGTTAAATCGGTGACTCCTGAACTTGATAAACTTCAGTTGGTTCCTAATGTGAAAAATCTTTGTGTTGCTCATTGTACTGACACTTTCTGTTATTGTACACCTGTCCCTGGCTTTGTCGACAAGGTGCTTTAAGATAAAGACATTGCTGGTATTCATTTGCTAAAAACAATATTTCTCACACAGATTAAATTGAAGAATAGAAAACTAATATCGATGTTTAAAGAGAACTAGTTGAATAAAATACCTATAAGTTTTTAACGAATATAAATAGAAACCTACGATCTTTGTCATTTGAAAAAAAAACAGATTGAGGTATGTTGCTAATTTCTTCTTTCAAATAATAAAGATTGAATATTTCTATTTATTTCTATAAAATAGTTTAAGAAATTTTTACTCTTGTATATATTATTTTTATTTTCATGATTTTATTCATAATAAATTTTTGATTTTTTTTTCTATAATAATATGACTCTATGAATAGATTTAACATTGAATGTGATATATTTTATAATGAAATTGAGAAATATTTCATTAATTAATTGTATATTATATTACAATTTTTAATTGATGATAATATTAATAATAAATATTCTAATTTGAATAGAAATTAATCAAGAATATTGGTGTAATGAACAATTTACGCTAATTCATGTATTTACAATTTTACTAAAAAAGTTTGTTAGCTCAATCTCTTTAGGGCTAAGATGTGAAACTCACATATCCTTTTGTCTTTCATTATAATAATACAAAATATGTAAAATAAATAACATCTACAATAATAATCAATCTTTAGAAATATTATCTATCGTTACTTATTTCTGCACTCTGAACAATTTTTTTACGTTTATTATCTTCTATGAGCACTCTATTTTTTTTGTCTTGTTGCTATTTGATCCTTATTGATTCTTCTTTTTTTTCTTTTGTTTTTCCTAGCTTATTATTGTTTCTACTTCTAACTATTGATTTAACTAACACAAGACACAACTAATATAAGCATCCTAATAATGTATAATTAAAAAATGAATACACTCAAATGAATATACAATAGTCAGTATAGTAATTTATCTATATCAGAAAGCAATTTCGAAACAAAAGATAATTGAATCCAATAGACATTCGTCCCTTAATTAATTAATTAGAGAAATATTTAATTTTTTATAAAAATTAATTAATAATTAGTTTTCAGCTTTCTCTTAGAGAAATCACTCCATATTTTACCAATTATATACATGATTTTAATTTCTACACATTTAAAAGAAAAGTGACAGGTAAAAATATTTTATCGTCCAATGCTGTCAAAAGATGGAACGATATAAGCATATTAATCATACCACATTTTTTTTACAATATTAATCGTGATATATACCTAAATGATGTAATTGGACAGATAGAAAGCTTCTTGATAGTTAATTTATAATAAACATCGCACAATAGATGGGATATTATTGGTTCTATTAATTTTTACGTTAATTTAAGTCTGCAATTACCATCACTATTTGTACTAAATGCAATTTCATCTTATACTAAACATACTGATCAACTAAATGGAACAAAAAATGAAATTAAAGCAACTTGAAATCTTATACATATGTTTTTATCAGATGAATTTATAATGAAGAAGGTTATTACACAAATATTTTAAGTGAAATAAGTAAAATGAATTTTAACTATCAAACTGGTTTTTTTTTGTCATGTACTATTAAATAAATATATGCACATATATATTCAAGGACAAAATGATTATAATAAAAAAGCATTGCTTGCATAATATTATGATCAGTATCAATAATCAATATTGAATAAAAAAAACATAGCTTCAGTTAAATAAGAAAGTTTTCATATAGCTTTGCTATGTATTAATATAACCGTATCAATACAATAATGTTTTTATGAGTTCATATTTTTTCTCTTTTTTCAGACAAAATATCGTTTTTTTTTAATATGAGTCTTGGTCAAATTTAACAGAACATTAAGTCAGACATTTATTCATTTGAAATTCTTCGTAAAGTACTTGAATTTAAGAAGCATTTTTATTCGAGAGTTTGACAATGGATTGGCTATTATTATCTTTCTGTCTATTCGCAAATAATTAGAAAAAAACTAAAAATTTTCTCAATTTAAGCAGTTACGTAGATTCATATGACCTTGATTTCTATCTCCTTGTATAACTTATTTTAAATGAATTATTAAGTGATAGCTCCTAATCACAATTCTGTAATTGATATAAATAATATAAGCAATATGTACAGAATTGGTCGCGATCGAATGGTGCATTCACAAGATTCTGTTCCCAGCTAAGTTAATGTAATATAATACGTTCTCTATAGGTTTTTATTAATAACGGATAAAAAAAATTACATCTGATTAAATCTACTGAATGAATAACGCTGATAAAAAGAAAAACAAAGGTATAAGGTAAAAAACGAATGAATAGACGCGTAATGCATCAATGATGAAGTCGGAACTACTTGTCAGCAATAAATAATATTAGATGTGAAACGAATGAATACGTAGTTCCGAGAAGCTATTACCGACTATTTACCTTAATGTTTTTTGCTGCATAATATCATGCCTCAGTTGTGCAATATCCCACACATCATCACTAGGAAATAGGGACGATAGAAAAACTGATATATACAAATTTTGAGTGATATTCAATATTCATGCATTGTATCGTTGTCGATATTACTATGGATGTCCTACCAACAGCATGAAGTAATGGCTAGTACATATTAAGTTTGATATTTCACTATTTTTATTTATCCTAGATTGATAGGATACTGTGAAGTTTCTTTATCGAGTATATCTTCATACTTGTAATATCGGTAGTATTCATTCTATCAGTTCTTAGCGTTTTTCTGCTTGCATACGACATAGGAGGAAATGCTATATTGGCTAGGAAAGGATCTTTGTCTCTTGTAGAAAATTCAGAAGCTCTAATATTCAATAATATTGATTCACTGTCTAGACAAATACTTCATGATATCTCGAATATTTGATGATAAATTTTCAATCAAGAAGAGGCAGTGATGGTTTTTCCTTCCCCAAACTTCAGACTTTCTTCCAAACTTTTGGATGGTACTGGTTGCGGAATTTTTAAATTTTAGTGAAGTAAGAACTTCCTAAATTTGTTGGAATCAAATCAAAGCAAAGACACTTTCTGTCAAATATCTTGCAGAAAGCCATACTCCTTCTTGCCGAGTTTTTTTGCAGAAGCTCATAGGAAGATGTGAGCGCATCTCCAAAATCCGAGATATAATATCAATTAATACTTTCTCCTTCTTTGATCATTACAATTAAAATCCGATTTTTTCCAATTAATTCATATATGAGCTATCCTGCTTTCCAATTCCCTTTCATCCTTCAAATATTTCACATTTGTGTTGGCTCTTGAACATTAAAATTCTATTACTAATACAACAAACTATCGAGGAGCCAACAAGTTATAGCCATTGTGAATTGCTGAAAAAAGATTGATTTATGTAAAAATAGAAATTTGGAGATAATGAAAGGGTCCATACATACATACAACAGAAACAGCGAGTAACAATGGTGCAAATCCTTTATAACTAATTCTAGAACTGATAAAAACTTGATAACCAACACCAACAGCAGTATTTCACACACACCTACGACTAGATCTAGCAGTCTCACAAACCTAAACAGCGAACAACAAATTAAAAGACACTACCAATCCAATAAAATCTAATCTAAGTTCCATTGGTCAAGTTTGACCTATTCTAACCACTAATGATCCATTTGAATGTTATCGAAGGAACGTTGATCTAGTAGAACTTTAATTCAATTACTGTTGGTGCAACTGAGTTCAAGTTCCAGGTTTAATAAATACACACAAATACTGGAGATATCAGCGAAGGAAAAATAACGTTACAATCAAAATAGAATATGATGAATAATTAAAAAAAAGTTTCTTATTACTTGAGTTTTTTTCTGACGTATGAAGTTCAGAAAATGAAGTAATTGAAATGCTTTTCTCATCATTTGTTTAGATGAAAAATAAGATTCAGCCTTAACTGTGATCTTAACTACGATTTTATGCTTGCAATAAACCTTTTCTTAATGCGTTACACTAAGCAATATTTTATACGAGTGATGCGATGCAGAAGTATTCTTCTGTATCTCGGTACTCTGTCTTTCTGGATAACGATACAACTTGTATCCTGGCTTCTTGTACTCAAAAAACCAATAATTCAAACCTGTTCAGCGTATGCAACAGCAGCAGTTACATGGCCGATTGTCATTGGTAAGTGTTTATACATTTTATGTATGTGAATAAATCATAATTATTTATTTAAGATCGCCGAACTCTTCCTCCACTTTTACATAATGCGAGCGACAATCTAGCTTTTATTCCGAAACACTCTCGATATTTAGCCAAAACAAGTTCCAATATTTTTTCTATAGAAGATATATCAAAGATAACTGGAAGTGTGCAAGATAAGCACTTGTTAATCGAACTTGACAATGCTCGACAACGCATAAATAAGAAAAAAGATTTATATCCATCAAAACCTGAGATACATCTTATCACTCAGTGGCATTTCGATTGGAACGAGAGACGTCGAAGAGACCTTGTTACTGTGCTGCATGCTAATGTGATGAACAAATATATTGACCGAATTCACTTTGTTCAACCTCTCAATGAATACTGGAATTGCAGTTACTTCGAGCAATTGCGTGATTATCCCAATTTTCCATTTGAGCAATTTCTAAGCAAATTAGTTCTTGGACGTAGTTTCAACGAACCCATTGGCAATAAGAATAACCGTTTGACATTTAAAGACGCATTGACCTATGCCAACAAATATATTCCGCATGTGGACGCTTATGCAATCATTGTCAATCTTGACATATTTTTCGATCATACATTGCTTCTTTTGAAAGATAAGATCCGATATCCTCGAAATATGACATTCTACTTGAGTCGTTTTGAAGTAGACGAAAAATATTCTAATTTTGGTACAAGATGCATAGAAGGCAAAAATCATGGTAGTCATGATGCTTTGATTTTTCAGCCACCGGTTCCTCAACGTATCGTGAACAACCTACCATATACATTGGGCACATGGAATATGGAAACTAAAGTTCTAATTGAGTTTATATCTTCAGGCTATGATGTACAAAATGTATGCAGATCTATACGGCCGTGGCATCTTCATCCCATTCAAGTGCGAAATGAATTAGAACCGACATTGGATAATGAAACATTAAATGGCTCTCATTTGATAAACTACGTGCGACAACCAGCATACCTTAACTAACTACATAAAATGACAAACATAACTCTTAAATATCCATTTTGTAATTTTTTCATGCAACGCAACTTCTTTTTGATATCCAAATAAGAATTTTGATACTCTCAAAAAAACTCTGTTCTCCTTATTTTTGTGTTCTCGTCGATTCTTAAGTCTTGAAGCACATCAAAAATTAGTTTGTATGCAAATGAAAAATTGTCTCAAACCAAATGCATTTATATGAAGTTTAAGTGGTTGTATCAGTCTTGTACATGGTATATTAGTGGATATCCAATTTTGTAATAATAAAAAAAAATATGAGAATGTAACGATAAGTTTTTTGAAGTCGATCTATTTCGCACATATTTCAGCGCAGATTAATAATAAGGTGTTGAAATTTTCTTAAAAGATGGATCGCAAAAAGGTCTGGAATAAATACTTACAGAATTCTTCTGATGGCCTACTTCATATTCAAAATGAACATCCCATATGATAGTGCTATTGTAGAGTTTTATATGATGTATCTTTTCCTCAAGCTGACATATATATAAAATAAAACATCCTTCAAAATCTTTTTTTACTATAATCAATACTATGAAAAATAATACTATCATATAGGTTATTCATTTTGAATATGAAGTAGATCATCAGAAGCACTTTGTAGCTATTTGTTCAAATATTTTTTCTAAAGTTTTTCATAACGCATCTGTTAAAAACATTTTAACATCTTATCGTTTATCTGCACTGAGATACACCCTGTATCATACTAGTCGATTTCAAACTGACACAAGTACTCAAACTTTATATAAATATATTTAGCTTGAGACTAATTGTTGACGCTCCTCAAAACGTATGAAACATCCTGTATAGATTGTTGTTGATACGTTCTTCTACAATCGATTTGATGGTATAAAAGTGTTTTTGTAATTAAGGCTCTCAATAATTTTCGGGGGTGAAAGGTGCTGAGATCTTTTCTCAGACAGTATCTAAAAGTTTTCAGATGTAACAGTTGAACAGTTAAATAGATAATTGAAGGACGCAATAGATAAGGAATTATTCCAACGAGAAAAAGTATAAAACTTTTTCGAATGTCAAATATTTGAAATCTAATTTTATGCTAACGTGAATTTCGGCAAACCTCATCCACAACTTCAGTTCTCATTGGCTTTTTTTTATCAACTGGTAATAACAATGAAGCCCAAAATCTATTTACTATAACCATCGAAAGAACGAATAGTAGTAATTTACATAATGAAACAATTTGGAAGCCAATATACAATGGATTAACAGGACTTGTTGTTTCTCATATAGAAAATGTTCAGCGGATTAATTCACAAGAATATCCTGTTTCACTTTATAAGCATAAGAATTTAGAGTTCTATGCGTGTATATATGTCAAATCTAATTGGAAACCAATTCGTGTTATAGTTGAGGAAGCCAAACCATAATATAATAGATCTGCAAGGTATTGAAAATCATGCAACAACAGCTCTTCTTCAAATTATTTCAAAGGAAAGAAATTATATAAGTAATTAGGATAGTTGCATCGACGTACAACTCTATGAAATTGTTTTATCTTCTGTAAAAAAAATTCAATGATTTTGATAAATTGATTGAAGAGGCTTTTATGAGAAACTTCATTTATAAGCAGACTCATTGTTTATATTCATGTATAAATTGTATCAAGTATTTGATAACAATCATTTTGTTGATGAATAATTATAATTTTAAAAAACTTTGAAAGAATTAGTTTGCAGATAAATAATTTATTAAAATAGAAGTAATACTTAGTTATACAAAGATTAAAACGATGCAGTTAATAATATTGACATTGAACCTTTATATAACATACATTTAGTCTTACTTTTTTTCTCTAAACTTGATTGAATTATGATAGAATTCTTATTTTTATAATATTTTTTTTAGATTTGTCATATTTTTTTTCATTAAATCATAATTGAACATTCAATTGAATATATTATCTGATAAAATATCTGATCAATGAATCTATTATTGATAAATCATTGAAATTTCTATTAAAGATAGTTTTAATTTTTTTTGTTTCAAATTTATCAAAAATTCAATACTTTGTTTTATCTAGAATATAACAAGTAATACTGAGAACATGATAAAATGATTGATATATTTGATTAATTTTTCAATAATTTCTCATTTTTAATTTACTAAAGTCAAATCATACTGCTGTAGAATAATTAGTTGAATATATTTTTTTTATATCTATTGTCATAAATGTGTCAGTGTATGATCATTATGATATCAACGAATTTTTCATGTATATATATATATACATATGTATATGCATATCAAGTAGGAGAACGAAGTAGAGACAAGTCATAAAGTGTTGTCGGTGTCAAAATCTAAAATGATTATTGTTGTGTTTGTCCGATATAAAGCATCAGAATAGTGTCTGTCCTCTTATTTCAACTGAATAAATATTCTCAATCTATTTGATGATCAAAACATTTTATCGTTATAAATCACACTTGCTCTTCTTCTTATTATTATTCTTGTGACGTTGATATCACCCTCTATAAAATACAACAACTATGTGTAATATTTGCTGTTTCTCTCAACTAACAATCTGATCATTTTCTAGTTTGTTTATTTTTCTGACAATAAAATAAAACGACCAAGTTTGTCATTTGAATCAATCATTTATTTATATGTTGCACAGCGGATATCACCAATAATAATGATGACAATAGAAAAACAAAGATATCAACACTCAATAATCAAACAATTTGTATATAATGATGTGTCATAAAAAAAAAGAAGTTTTTTTTTACTAAAAAAATACAAAAGAAAAATAACATATATTTTTGTTCATTAGTGTGTTTGATTTTTTTTCTTCTTCTTTTTGATGTTGTCATTGTCATTATTATACATCAGATTGTGTTTTTCCATACGCATATCAGCTATCATTATCATCTGCAAACAATAGTTAATCCTTACCATTTGGCTACAGTACACTTTTTTCCTGTTGATTCTGACTCATTGAAAATGGAAGATAAGATTTCTCAAGCAAATCAAATGAGAACGCCAAAAATAAAACCAGGAGTGAAACATATTTTTTTTTCTTCATTATAATCTAAAATCATTGGTAATTCAATCTAATATTCTATCACAGACACGCGTACGTAATCGTTATATTATTGAGGCGTGAACCGCCTTTGTAATATGAGTCTCAAACATTTGCGTTATTTGTTTTTTTTCAATCAAAAATTTCAGTCATCACACATACAGATGTAACTATTGTCTAATACACACATATTCAAAGTAAACGAATATAAAAACTAAAATAAAGATTGCTTCAATATCAGTTAGAGAAGAGAAGAGAAAAAAAACGACATTGATGATCCATTATTCTTTTTTCTTTTACACAACTGATATTGATTGTACAAGGCGGATGGTGATGATAGTTAGTAGCTTCTCTTCAGTGATTAATACTGATGAATTACTCATCAATAAGACATGATGTTCAATATCATGAATGACGAATGAATCAAAATACACATGTCTGCTAATACATTGTCTCCTTTATATCTTTATGTATATGTAACGGTCTTGTAGATCGATTTATCTTTTGATATACATACACGTTTGTATGTGTGTTGACATCTGATAGGGTTGAACCACGCGTGCCGTACCGAATCGAGCGTATTATATACGGGGCGGAGAGAATGAACAACAATTAAGGTTCGGTACACTCACTCGAATATGGCATTTACAAAAAAAAAAAAGAATCAGTGATGTTCATTTCCGACATAGTATGTTTGAAGTAGTGATGATACTCAATTAAACTAGCTAGTGTAATCATGTTGCCATTTATCAAAAAAAAAAAAGGAAAAAAAGACAAAATTATAAATAGTGAACAAAAGAAAAAAGCAAAATGATGGAACTTTTTCCTTCTTCCGAATTAATCAATGGATAGATGATATACCAGAAGGAGAAAAAGAAAACGATAAAAAGACCAATTGTTTATGTCACTCAAGCAAGACAACCCTTAGTCAAACTTATAGAAAAGAAGCAGAGAAAAGACGTTGATGCTTGTTTAATTATTTTCTCATTAATCCGTTAATTGGCTACGTTGTTGTATTGTATGCTTAAGACCAGAATGAGAAAGAGAATAAGAGAAATAGATAAGCATAAAAATAGTAGCAAGAATCTGCTATTATTATTGGATTGAAAGACAATAATTATTTTCTCATCTCTTTGACGTTTCGAAAGACTTTATTTATGTCATAAAAGCTTTTCTTTTTCTTTTATCTCTGGAATTTAATAAACCTATGGATAAATGTTATTGGCGTTTCTGGTAGGTATCAATCTCATTCACTTCACTTCATCATTTTTATGTGTGCGAGATTGATTGCATGAGAAGAAGAAGAAGAAGAAGAAAAAAAAAAAGAAATAAAGACAATAGTACACAAAACCCAATTCTTCTATCTATTTGTGTCTCGTCGTATATAGGAAGTACATACACACACATACAGACTATTGACATATATGTATATATACATACAAAATCGCATTCGTATATTCACTCTCATCAAACTAGATATTCATTGTCGTTTGTTTAAACAATATGAATGAGCTCAAAATTCGATCGTTGTCATTGTCTATAAAAAGAGAATAAGATGAGAGTCCATCTGATGGCGCGACAGCACGTTATGATGGATGAACAAACGTGAAATCTATACTGCGTCATCCATTCGAAGGTGTATGCTAATCTTTGTACTTGAACATATGTGAAGAAGCTGGATGAATGAATGTGAAAGGGGGATCAAAGTAAATAAAGAAAAAAAGAAAAGAAAAAAGAACACCTAAATGAAAGTATGTATGTGATAGTAGAAACAACACTAAAGTTTTTTTTTTTATTGTGTCTCTCTTATTTCTCACTTTCTTTTATTATCTATCCTTCTTTCTTTCTTTCTCTCAATATGTATGTAAGTATGTCTATGTATGCACAATGTCGATCCTCCATAACTTTTGCGATTTGAGATGGTGATGATGAATAATGAAAATTCGAGGACGTGATCAACAGTGAGACACAACAACAAGTAAGCTTGACATTTTCTTATAAATGTAGCAATAAGACTTTCTTTGTTCTTTCATCGATGACTAATGTATATTTATATATATATAGTGATTATCACGTATTTAAATAAGAAAATATAAATAAAATAATTTTATTTTCTTTATCTTTTAAAAATGAAACGATTTTATTTGAAAAACTCTTTTTTATTTTTTCTATCTATATCTCTACGACTATTTATATACAATTCATATTCTGTTATGATTGGTGGCTAAATATTGCAAAAAGCGTGATTTATTCCGATTGGATTCTTTTTTTTTTTTATCTCTTCTCTCTATTCTCACAATATAAGCATTCGCGCGCACATAGTGCTATATGAGAATAAGAAATCGGATATTCACTCTCCCACTCGTTCGCTCGCGCACACTTCTTTTATTGTATAAAAATGCAAATATGCGAATGTGTAAGAGAGATAGAGAGAGAGAGAAAAAAGAAGAAAAAAAAATGCGGAGTTAGACCTATGTGCGAATTTCTCTCTCTCCGTAAAAAGAAAGCATTTTGTTGGAAGAGAAATCTTTCTATCGTATGCGTTTTTTTTTTCTTCATCTCATCTCGTTTTTATCAATCGAACTGATTTTGACCTTTTTGAATAAATGGTATTTTCATTAGATTTATAGTCTCTCACATACATACGCCCCGAAGTTGTGTCATCTATTCACAGCAGCAACATTTTGCGCTTTTTAGGTAAGTGATCTTTCTTCTTCTTCTTCTCTGATTGCTTCGCTCATGTGATTTTGGCATCTGATCAAATACACCTGTAATAGTGATATTTGTTCACTGAAAAAAATAAATCAGAAAAAGAAAGAAATATTTGTGTCTTTAATGTGACACATCAAAATGAAAAAAATAATAAGAAATAAAATGGCGATGACATTATCAATATCGATGTCAATAAAAAAAGACAAGATACTGACATTTATTCAGAATTCACAATAATCTTCTACGCTTGTTTTTTTTTACTCTTTGACCAACGGTTATTATTACCAAATGGGCTTTAATTCTTTTTCCTTCTATTGAATTTATAGATGTATACTTAGGAAAAAAAAAGTTATATTAAATTTTCTGATTCGTCTCCTTTTACCTAAAAGTATTACCTAGTCGAATCTTTTTTTGTTGTTGTTAAAATTTAATAATTCGAAAAATAGATAATATAAGAAACGAATAAGAACAAAGATCGTAATCGATCATTCGTATCATTAAATTAAGATAAATAAATTCGATTGGATAAAATTCTTCAATAATATTGTCCAATCATATTTGTTTCCGGATAGTTAGCTGCCATAGTAAATAATCGAATTGTTCATTTTATAAATCTTCGATATATAACGAAATTTTAGTTTTTACAATATAAAGTAAGAAATAATATATCCTACCGTTGAAGAAACAAGCAATGACAATGACGACTGTCTCGTCTTTATATGTATATACATGTGTTCTAACGCTGAACTTTCGGAGCGCTATTCACTGATATTTAGAAGCGAAAAGTCAATGTATTATCAATGAGAATATCGTCGTTTTTTTTCTCCTTTTTTTTTTCTCTCTCTTTATTCTTGGTGGCCACTGCCTATGTGTATGTCTTTATGTACATCCACAACGATAAGGTCGCGTCATTTCTAAAAATGTTAAATATTCTTTTTATGCCATTTTGGGCACACGTTCGCCCACTGTCGTCATCGTTGCGCGACATCAAAGGTTAGTTATGTTTAATTTCTATATATGTATATGATGGACATCCAAAAATATCTACATACACGTGGACATAAAAAAAAAGGAAAAAGAACTATCAAATCGATAGATATGACCTTTTTTTTTTTATTTCCAAAATAATATGAAAAAATATGTACCTGTCAATCATTGACACATGTGTTTAATAGCGGCAAATTTGTTTTTATTGAAATGATCCTCGTGTAAATGATCGCTACATGTGCATGTATATTCATTTACTATAGCTAATGAAGTTTGAGAAGTGTGTATATGTATATTGGCGGCATTACTATTCTATAGCTCTGATCTTCATAAAATAATTATAATAACATTGAATTAGGATGAGCAAGTGTAGTAAACCAAGCATTTCTATCCACTTGTTATGTGCTTATCTATACGTATATATATATATATGTATAGATATTTACTAAATCTATTTCTTCTCTGAACTTTTCCGATTGAGACAATGATAAATGACTATGTAATTGAGTTTAAAGAAAATAAAAATAAAAAGAATGTCTAATCGATTTGTCGTCACATAGAATATACAAGACAATTATTGTTTTTATGATCTTGTCTATGAGATAACTATTTTTTATGTTTGAAGTTGCTTGTTTTCTCATTCATCATCCGGATGTTCAATTCTTTATGTTGACAGGATACTAGTTGTTACAGTTCATCTCATATCTACGTGCTGTCCCTTTCGGATATCCTGTCCATATCATCATCAAACGTATAGAATACCGAACATACATACGTACATATGCGCGTGTACGTTGTCAGTCAGTCAAATTAGCTGGGAGATGTTTTGTATTGATCATTATTTTTTTTTCGTCTTCTTCATTTCTTTTATTGTATAGAAAAGAAAAAAAAAATCTGGAAATAATTTAAGATCAGGAGTCTATATATTTAATGAATGAGAAAGCGAACAACACGTGTTCGAACTGTCAGAATCAACAACGGGAGATTCGTATAATGTAAACATACAAGTAGACAGCTACAAAGATCTGGTCAAATTGTAAGCAAGCCTATAATTAACTCGAGATTATAAAAGAAAAAAGAAAGCATATAGTAAATTGGAGAGTGATAATGATGATGAGCATGAACAGTAATGTGAGCTGGGATAAGAGAAAAAAGAATAAGCAAGTAAACGCGTGCCAAATGCCATAAAGGGTATCCGGCTATGTTCGTTAGTCGACCTTTTCCAATTTATACACGCAAATATATATAATTACTACAATGATAAACAAAGAAAAATAAAAGAAAGAATTTGTAATCAAATGTTATGAAATCAAAAGAATTCTTATTAACGAAAAATCAGAAAAAGAATTGTTTAAATAAAAGAAAAAGAAAAAGAAAAAGAAAAAAAGAAGATGTCTAAATTAAATAAAAAATGTTTATTCTAGTGCTCGTATCATGAATACGGACAATATTGGTCTTAGTGGACCAGGTGTTGGTATTACCAACGATCCATATGGTCATCATCATCTTACTCATCCTCATCTTCTTCCACCTCATCATTCACAACATCCATCAACAATCTATTGTTCTTCAACAAATCCTTATACTGAATTATTTTCTCCATTTTCTACTGATTTTGTAACACCTCACGATGCTGGTAATAATACCGGTGTACCAACGGATTATCTTACTTTACCAAATTCTCTTGATTATGTTGTTTCACATCATCATCATCATCATCCACATCAACAACAACATCTTCATCAAATGACTACTTCATCAAATGGAGAACGAACATCATCATCTATCGGTAATGGTATTACTACATCGGATTCATCTCCAACTCATTCATTTGCTACAAGTAGTGGTTATTCATCATCAGCTGATTATTATAATACATCAATACTTAATTCTAAAACAGGTCATAATAATACAAATACATCAAATACAAATAATAATAATAATAGCAATACACCAACAACAAATACAAGTAGTCATAGTCCATATGATGTTACATCAACAGCAAGTACATCATCACCACCACAATCAACAGGATATTTACCTACAACAATCAAACAAGAAACAATGATGCCAGGTCCATTCGCCATCGATCCACATAGTAATTATGGTATAAATTAAAATTTAATTTTTTTTTGTCATTCTTTTTCTACTTTATTTTTCTATAACAGGAAATGTCAATGGAACAGCATCAGTAACAAATACTGGTACAACAAATAATAATAATAATAATAATCCTAATTTTGGTCTCGGTGTTGATGATTACGGTCCTTCATTATATCATTCATCAACAGCTAATGCTTATCCATCATATTCACCAACAGGTCTTTTACAAACATCCTATCCAGTTGGTCCTTATGGTGTTTCTCATTCTGATCATATGCGTTTGTACAGTTCACAATTAAAACATGATTTTGGGTACATAATTCAATTATATATTTTCATATAGAAAAAGAAATATATATCTATCTTTTTTTTTCTGTATCATTTAGTATCGATATGCGTTTTAAATTAGTTGGTAATCAACGAGTTTCACCAAATGCAGATGTATCTCCATCACAATTATGTGCTGTTTGTCAAGGTAAACAATTATTTCGAAATATATACAAATAATTTCTATATATATATATTTATTTATATACAGATTCAGCTCAATGTCAGCATTATGGTGTACGAACTTGTGAAGGTTATTTGATTATTTTTATACTTTTATTAAATTCTTTTGATATTTTTTTATTTTTAGGATGTAAAGGATTCTTCAAAGTAAGTTAAATTGTCTACTTTACTATATAATCTCTTTCAATCAAATATATAAATAAGAAAGAAAAAAAGAATTATATATGGAAATTTAATCGTAATTTTATTTATTTAGCGAACAGTACAAAAGAATGCTAAATATGTATGTTTGGCAGATAAAAATTGTCCAGTTGATAAACGACGTCGAAATCGATGTCAATATTGTCGATTTCAAACATGTCTTGCTGTTGGCATGGATAAAGAAGGTAAGAAAAAAATCATTTAATAATCTTGACTTATTCATTTTTATCTTGTTTAGTTGTTCGAACAGATGCATTAAAAGGTCGTCGTGGTCGTCTACCATCGAAACCAAAAAGTCCAAGTTCACGACAACCAAATAGTTTTCAAACTCAATTTTGTCGTTTCTATAATGATTCCATACCAAATCCGGCCAGTCTTGATTTTAGCAAATTAAATGTAAAAATTTTATTTTAAATTTAAAAAAAAAACAATATATATATTTTTTTTTAAATATATAGTATCGAACAGTGACAAATAAAGAAAATTTATGTGAAGAAAAATTACTTGTTTATGATGCATTTACACGTTCATGCGATATAATTAAACAATGGGTTGATAAATTTTCATTATTTTATTCTATACAAAATACTGAACGTGATCGTCTTTATTCAAATTGTTTATTAGAACAAATTGTATTTCGAACAGCAACACGTCTTGATGGTGATCGTGTTGTTTTATGTTCAGGTATTGTTGTACATAAAGTACAAATGAATTATTTACTTAATGATGTTGCACAACAAATATATGATTATGGTTCAACATTAAAAGCTCAAAAAATAGATTCAATTATATCAGCAACACTTGCATCTATTTTATTACTTGATTCAAATAATTCTGGTAAGATGAGTTTTATTTTTTTATAATTAAAAAACAAAAAAAACGAAATTTCATTTTTAGATTATGTTTATCATCGAGCACCATTATCATCAACAGTTACTGAACTATATCAAAAAATAGTTGATTCATTAAAAGATTATTTAAAACAACAACATGAAGATAGTTCAGTTTATTTACAATTATTAGAACGACTTAATGATGCTAGACGTATTGCACATAATTTAAGAAAACGTTTATCACTTTATCGACATACAACTGGATTAACAAATTCAATGAATACATTACTTGATTTAGTGTATGTAAAAAAAATTTTTTTTTATTATAAAAATAAAATTAAAAAAAAAATCGTTTGTTTTGTTTTTTTAGACTCGAATGTAAACCAATATCATCTGATTTACAATCGAATGAAGATAATTCAACGTTACCATTTATTCAATATGATCTATGACCAAACCATTTGTTTCTCTCTCTTTTTTTTTATTTATAGACATATATACATATACACAAGTATTATTAAAAATCTATTGCCACCATCACCGATGTTCTTCAGTAGTTATTAAAGTCATACGGGTCACACATACATACACCTTTCTATCTTCCATAAACCACATATACACCCATTTTTGATTGTCTTTCGTTCTTTTTTCTTTATTGTTGTTGTACAGCACATTATTAATGATGATGATAATAATGACTGAGGGACATACATATCGTATTTTCTGTTTTCTATTTCTCTCGGTCTTCCATATGATCCTTTCATATGCATTACTATCACGACCAAATGACCGATTTGTTCTTATTGCTTGTATACAACCTTTTGTGGTTTTTCTCTCTCTCTCTCTCTCTTTTTTCCTATTATCTCTGTCATATAAATGGAGACTGCTTTTTTTTTCTCTCTCTTTTTTTTCTACTAATTATGATGTGAGATGAAAAAATAAATAATTCAAGAAAAAAAAAATCAAAATCTGAAAAATTAATATTTATATTTATTTTTCTTGATATTGTTCAATTATTGCCTTTTGAAGATGATTAAGACGAATAAGATGAACAAAAGTTTCCTGAAAAATAATACAAATTAAATATACTTATAACAATATATTTACATTATATAGATGAGGTCTTGTAATACAAAACTGTTGCCATGTATCTGTATTAAATATCTAAAATGGATTTAATCATAACTTAATATATCTTTACAATTCAAGACATGGCGTCTAAACCCAGCTTCACATCAAACGAAATTCAAAGATTAGTATAAAAACAATATCGTATCTTATAGTACAAGTCATACTGAAAAACTTATACCTGATAAATCCTATTATGTAGACTGATATCCAATATCAATCTATGAGTTTTAATTTACTCAGAAATTATTATGTACGCACATCTGGATTGCCTGCAGCCAAAGAATTAGGTTGCTTGTATGTGACATTAATATATATATCATTAATTTATGATATAGTTTATAAAAAGAAAGGTACCTGTGAAAATTGTTGACATAAAAATGTGAGTATACGATTTTTAAGTATATTTATTTGTTTATCATCAGCTATTTTTAATAATTGAAAACAATTTTTTTCTGTTATATGATTTAAACATTTTTTTATTAAAATATTTTTCAATTGAAATAATTCAAATAAATCTATTGCATTAAATAAATCATTAATTTTTTCAATTGAAAATTCTCCAATAAATATATCAATTTCACTAGTATATATATATTTTAAAATACATTTAAGAATATTTCCATTTATAGAATTTATTTCAATTCGTTTCATTTGATCATTTATAGAATTAAATTCAATAAATTTTTTACATACTGTATAAAGTATAAGATGATGTACATGAAATTCTTGATTATCAGAAGAACAAAGAATTATATCAGTTAAAATCTTTTCAATTGACATAAACCAAAGTATATTACCAATAGATAATTCATTATTATTATTATTATAAGATAAATTTTGAATATTTTTACTATTATTAGATATAGATGGATAATAACCAACTGTTGATGAACATTCATAAATAGTTAATTTAATGGAAAATAGAATATTATTTGATGAATTCGAAAAAATAATATCATGAGGTAAAATAATTAATGCTCGATGAAAATGAACTTGATAACGACCTTCAGTTTTTAATAAACTTAAAATTCCATCATCCGATACCTCAAATACTATTCTTTAAAGATGAAAATTAGATGAAAATTATATATAAATAATTACCTTGATAATTAGTTTCAAAAAGTACTTCAGAAGATGGTTCATATGTATTTATTCTTAGAACTTCAAATGCACAATATAATTTATTATTTGATAATGATTCATCTTCACTTGTTGTAATAGAATTTTGTGATAGAGTCTTTGCTATTGGTTCTAATAGGATCTCATTGAATAATGTATGTGATAATGAATTGTGATTTTCTTTTATCATATTTTGATGTGAATTTTCATCATCTTTTGAAATTTCACTCAGTGCACTATTATTATCTGCTTCTATAAGAGATTTTTTGTGATTAATAAAATTTTTTGATGAAAATGATGGTGCTATAGGATGAAATCGAATAATCCATTGTAAAAAACCATTTTCACCAGTACAACCAAATGAACTAGATTGAAAATAACATTCTTCGTTGCGATTCTTTAATGATTGAATATCAGATAAAAACCATCGATGAACAATAATTTGTTCTGACCGTATTTTATATAAATTTTTCTTATCTTTTTTTTCTGATGAACAATTACTTGAATCAGTTTTTTCTTGATTTTCACTAGAATTTGTTGATATTGTACTATTTTCATTGGTAGTCCACGATTGTGAACAATTCATTGTATATATTAGAAAAAGATCATTATTTTCAATAACAAAAAACAAATATTATACAAAAATAACTTAAAATTTATTTCTTTTTTTTTTTGTTTCATGCATAGTTACAAATAAAGTTAAACTAGCCAAATAAAGAATGAAAGAAATATATTGAAGAACTTTATGTTTGTTTCTTGTTTCTAATAAAGGAATCTGAGACAGGTGTGTCTACATGTTCGAGTATGCACGCAAGCGTGGGTTGTTTGTTTTTCTTATGTATATGTGTGTATGTTTGATGCACACTGGCAATTATCATCACGATGATATTTGCCGAAATGTTACCAGTGTATTGGTATATATATATATATATGCATGTATGTATGCAATCGACAACCGTTTTGAATTACAGGAGAGAAATAAAAGAAAGGGCGATTTGGTATCTCATTCTTTCGATCATCATCGATCTGCATCGATAATCATTTTTCTTAAATTTCTTTTTTTTTTTTTTTATTTCGTTTTATTTTAATTGTATGTTTATATAAATATGTATGTACGTATTTGAAAAGAGCAAGAAAAGACGAAGAGCAATCGGATGCCGATCTATCAATAATGGCGTCGTCAATGTCATGTCCTTTACTTATAACAAAAGAAATAGTTCTTTGTCGACTCGCATCACCCACCAATCAAACAATGTATGTATAAACACATATACCAATCTTGTCGTTCTTTCCGGTAGTATTGATGTGCTCTCTATACTCATCATCTATCTGGTTACAAATGTTCTTTATTCGATATGACTACAAAGATGGAAGCATGATGAGAGAGAGAGGGAGAGAGAGAGAAAACGGAGAGCAAGAAGGAGAGAAACTTGCATCGACGCTGTCGTCGTGGGTGCCATATCATCATCATCACCATCACAATAACATTGCCTGAAGGTTTCATCTACCACCAGTTGCAACTAATCAGGCTACTTTTGCGTCTCGCGACTGTTGATCTCTATCTCGACATCTATTCTTTCATTCATCTTTTAACATCTTTTATAGTGTGGTATGTGTACCTTGCTTTATTTGTACATTTTGATCGATGCACTGATGATGAAGATGTAATCAATGGAATGAGAAAGCGAGAGAGAGAGAGAAAAAAAGAAAGAAAGAATAAGACAACAACAGGTGTTACTGTCTGTTATATAGCACTATTAAGAAACAAAAAAAGTGTGCGAGTGTTGTGCCTATTGTTAGTCAAAAGAAAGAGATACAAATTGCTCAAAATACATACAATGTCTGTTGTTCTAGAAACGATCAATGTGTGACGAAACAGAAGAAAATCTTATTGAAGAACCTGATTCAGAAGATGAAACAACAACAATGATAACAGCAGCATCAACAACATCAACACCAAATATAACAACATCAGTCATAAAAACTACTGTTAATGGTCGAAAATCTTTACGAACACCTAAATGTGCCCGATGTCGAAATCATGGTGTTGTTTCTTGTCTTAAAGTAAGAATTGTATAAGAGATTATAACAATCTTTTTTTTGGATTCTATTTTCTAGGGTCACAAAAAGTATTGTCGTTGGCGTGATTGTACGTGTGCAAGTTGTTTATTAGTTGTAGAGCGTCAACGTATTATGGCTGCACAAGTAGCTCTACGCAGGTAAATCATTTATAAAATACAAACTATAATCGAAGAAAAAAACAAAGAATTACATTATTAAGATATTTTTTTCGTTATATTTGTAGACAACAAGCAACAATAAATACAAATAAGACAACAACGATGACAAACAGTAATAAATATAGAAATTCAGCTTTATTTCTAGAACAAAAACGTCTTGCCGTACAAAAAAATTTAAGACAATTACAAGAAAGTTCAATATCACGGGATGTTATTAGAAGTAAGATAATGAATTCTATTTGAATATTTCTTCTTTTCTAATTACTTTTTAAAAAGGTCTTAAAGCAAAAAGTCATAAGAATGAAAATATTGGAACTAATCGTTTTTCTACAGCTCCAATTCTTAATGATAGATTGCGTAAACGTCGTTGTTTTGCTGACAAAGAATTAGATAACATTCCAGTGATATCATCAACATTTGAAAATATGGTGACAAATAGTGCTTTTCGTATGGCTAATTTATCACGTTTTCGTTCACGAGATACATCAATATCATCGTTTCCTAATGAAAAATCAACACAAAAAAAATGGACTGATTTTTCTGTAGCAGCTATCATTGGTCAGAGTTAATCTATTTTATACTGTTTTTCTTATGTATCTTCGAAAGAAAAAAAAGAACTATTTTTTGTGTTTACTTATTGTATTTAAGAAAAAAAGAAATCACAATTATTAGTGAGATTGTTAGTATAAAGAACTGTCAACAGGACATTCTGTTATTATAAATTCTTCTACTATTTATGACGATCAATATTAATATCGATGAAAACTACGTAATATATAATTTACAGAGAAATCTTACTGTAAAACAGAATTATTTGTCGATTATATGCAGAGCCCAATGTGGAAATAGAAAGATTTGTATTACATACAGATTTCTCTAGTATATAAGAATAACTTCTAGATTGGATTAATAGTCGATACCATGAAGGTAAGGATAATTATCAGTATAATATTCTTGTTCTGAATTCTTAAACAGTATATTTATTATTCATGATCATCATTATCTTTAATTCTTCCAATCCATAAATAACAAATTTGATCACATTAAACAATATATTTTATTACAAAATTGTTATTTGTACTGAAAAAATTCTTTTTGTCTCTATATGAATGTTTATCAATAAGATCATTTTAGATGTAAACCAGAAATGAATTTCTTTTCTTATTGAATAACAAACATGGATATTAGCTTTTTTAAATTTTCAAATTAAATTAGAAAATTAATTCTAATTATAATGATTGACAAAAAACTAAATTATTGAGAGAAATATTAGTGAACAATAGTTTATTTTCACTTGACCATTAACTTTATTATTATTTACGAGAAACATTTGCAAAGGAACTAGATCGATAAAAGTTGGTCCAGAATTATTGAATCTACAAAAAAAACTAAATTGACAGTCTTTTTCATGTGGTATATCATGTTTTTTTTGTGTAGATTTTACATCTTGAGAAAAGACTATTCTTTTTGCTTAAAATATTTAGAACATTCTAATAGTCTCAAAAGCTATTCATAGACAAAATTTCGAGTCAAATTTTATCAAAACGGTTATATCTTCACGAGAATAATACATGGAGATGAATCCTTTTGAAATAAAATAAAATTTTGCAATAACAGATTAAAATAACTTACCTTAGTTTGCAAAATACAAACGTCATACGTTATGATAGTTCCTATACATTTAACTATGTTATCCATCTAACGTACGTTATTAAAAAGGTATGCATTTGTCTTACAATTCTGTTATGAATATTTTCCTCGTTCTATTAATTTATAGAAAAAGGATTTTTACTTCGACTTTCTGACCAAAAAGAAACCTTGACAGATGTTCTCACAAGTGAATATTCTTATATATACTCTTTGTAAATTTTCCTCATTCAAACAAATTGTGACTGTATTAGCTAACTTTCAGTAGATAATCAGTGACATTTGCATAGATTAAAGTTACCAACATCATTAAATGATCTTTATTTAATAGTAAAAATTAACGTCAGCATCGAATTAAAATTCATCTTTAGTTTGTATAATATCACGATTTGTATTCATTGCTGCAACAGCTGCATTATAAGGAGGTGGTGGTTGTTCAACAGGTATTGTCCAACACATTTGAGGATGTTGTAGTTGATGTTGATGAGGTTGAGATAAAACAACAACTTGCATGGGATGTGGTGCAATATGTCGATGAGCACGATTTAAACGTATACAATACACTACCATAGATAGAACTGCCATGACAACGGCTATTGCAATGAAAAAGGAATAAGAGGAAGAAAACAACATTTTTTTTATGTGGATTTATGTATTATAGTTTAAATGAGCAACATATATAAAAAAAAAAGACTAGTAAAATCTTTACTTTAGTTGACGATACTAAATAATAAGAGTGAAAGAAAAGAAAAAAAGAATAAGCAAAGAAAATCCTTTTTTTTCCTGCATTTCTTTAGCATTAATGTTTGGCGGATGAATACCGATTTCACACTCGGGGAACTTTGTGCGCACATTTAATTATCACTTTCAATGACATATTCTTATCTACTGTCACCTACTATCCAATGTGAACAACAAGAAAGTTTAATCCATATCTTAATATATTAAAATTTTTTTTTTCTTCTTCCTATCTTAAAAAAATCTCAGTAGGCTCATTTAATGAATGTGATATTAACATGCAAACATTCATTAAAGTTCAAATTCTAAACAAATTGTTATTACAAAAAATAATAAAATATGGAACAGTGTCTATAGAATTTTTTTTGTATTACAGCAAAACAATCATATTGAATAATAGAGAGACAAAAAAAACTGATTAAGAGTCTATTTCCGTTTTTACTATTCTCATAAAATCAGGTTTAACAAGTTTCTAACACACTATTTTCTTTTTGATAGAAGTACGTTGATTAAATATAATATGTAAGATCCGACTTCATTTGATATTTCATTGTTTTTGACACTTGATATGATCCAAAACATTTTTTTACAATAACATTAAATTACTTCTAATGTTCATAATCATGTATCAAGCATTTGTAGAACTAAATTATCTGTTTAATTTTTCTTTTTTTCATGATATTCTTTTGAGGTCTTCTTTTTTTTTCTATACTTTTATTTTATCGACAAACTTTTCTTTTATCGTTTCAGAAAAATAAAAAAAAAGGTCATAAGCGCCGCCAACAGCTCAGATAGTAATAGAAGAAGAAGAAAAAAAGAAGAAACAAATGTATAGACAAGACACTGAAAGCACTAAAGCATTGAATGTGTCATGTATATAACTGAAGAAATAAGGAAAAAAAAATACGAGACAGCCGTATTTACAAACATACGTAATTCCCGATATGAAGGAAAAGAAAAATGAACATATCTAATCTAGCGAATAAAGAAAAAAAAAGAAAGAAAGAAAGAAAGAAAAAAAACAAACAAATAAAGAACGGACAAACATACAAGCATTTGCATAGAAGGATAATCCCTGAAGAAGATAATCGAGAATGAAATGAAGAGAAAGAGAGAACAAAAATAGAAACACGTCACCAAATTCTTAAAGAACCGGACACGAAAAAAAAAAATAATAATAATAATAATAAAGAGAACTAAAGATATCAATCATTTACAACAACAACAGTTGTATTTGTTGTGCATTCTTCATCTTGTTGTTGCTGCTGTTGTTGATGATGATGATTTGTAATACGTACATGAAGATCAGTAAATATCTGTTCAATATATTGCTTTAACATTATATCTCGTGTATCTGAACTTTGTGAAACCTTTAATAAAGCAAGAAAAAATAAACTAGAAAGAAATTAAAAAAAAAAGGTAATTTCTTTACTGTTGAATAAAGATTTTCTAATTCATTAAGACGTTTATGAAGATCATCGACAAGATGATTAATAACTGGCATACGTTGATCATTTATAATTGAATTACTAGAAATAGATATATATATAATTCGATACTACTTTTTTTTTTTTGTTTTAAAATTTACTCTTCTTTTATATCATTCATTGGTGTTTCTGATAATGAAGGTGGTAAAATTTTATGTGCTTGTTTAATTTGTCTATAATCTGGTATTGATATACTTCGTCGTACTTGAATTTCATTTTGATGATTATTATTATCATTTATTGTACATGCTTGTAATTCACTTGTTGTTTCTAATGAATCTGAACTTTCAATAGAACATGTACTTGATGAACGTTTTGGTGGTTTAGAAGGTGATGATGGTATATCTTGTAAAAGTAATGGTTTTAAACCAAGTACAACTGTTCGATAAAAACAATCTTGTGCCCATTTAGGCATAAGATCATTTGTTGTATTATCTAATTCCCGTAATGGTAAAACAGATTCTTGTAAAGATGGTGTTGATGTTGGATGAATATATTGTTTAATATCATTATTTTCTTTTGTTTGATTATTTTTTGTAGGTGATGATGTATGTGATGATGATGATGACGACGTTGATGATGATTGTATATTAGTTGCTGTTGGTAAATTTGGTGGACGTCGAGGTACACGAGAAATTTTAACACGACGTAATGTTGTTGCTGTTGTTTTTGATTGTTGCATAGTTGTAGTAGGAAGAATAAGATTTTGTGTTGAACGAGATTTAGTCATAGTTTTCGAACGTGTATCTAAAGAAACAACAGATGGTACACGACGTGTTTGAGAATTCATAGATAATGATGTTGTAGATGATGCAAGAGTAGATACTGGTGATGGAGTACATGATGTTGCTGTTGTTACTGTGGTTGTTGTTGTTGTTGTTGTACCTTCACGAAGTTTACTCATTGAACTTGATGTATGTGCTGCATATGATGGTAAATGAGAATGAGATGATGATGATGATGTTGTATCTCCTGTAGCATTATTAAGAGAAAGTGTTGATGAACGAAAACGATCTTCTGATTGAGCTCGATTACCTAAATTAAAATATAAAAATAAATAAATAGCTTATTTATACAAACAAATTTTCTATTTCAAAAGTTCCGATATTTTGTTCTTTCTAACAAAAAAAAAGATTAGAATTCTATAATGATTTCTTTTTAGTATGAAATTTAATAAATTTCGAAGATTTACCACGAGTTTTTCGTGTTGTTGATGATTTAGGTGGTGCTAATTTTATTTCCATAGAACTTATTGTCTGAGATCGATTATTTTTATTTGTTCGAATAGATGTTGAAATATCTTCTTGTGTTGTATTAACTGATGTTGATAATGTATCATTCATTCTATTAAAAAAAACTAATTATAAATAGAAATTTTTTATCTTGTCTATTACATTATTTCTTTTGATACAGAACGAAAACGAGATGAAACACTTTTTCGTCGTTGAATTTGATGTGTAGATATTTCATCATCAATTATTGTATTTGTTATTAAATTTTCATGATCATAGTTTTCAGTAAAAAATGAATTTATTTTACCATTTGTACTATCTGTATTTGTTGTTGTTGGATCATCATCTAATTAAAAAAAATTTTTATTATAATAAAAGAAAAAAAAAATCAAACAAACCTTCATCAAGAAAAACTGATTCATCATCTTGTGAACTTACTGATCGAATCATTTTATCAGTTGAACTAAATAAAAAAATTCAAGATTTTATTTTTTTATTAAAATCAAACAAAATAATATTTACTCCTCATTTATAATATCAGGTAATTGTGAACGTATAATTTTTGATTCAAACGGCTAGAAAGAAAATAAAAATGAATTATGTCTAAAAAAAAATATTTATTATTAATATATACTGGTAAACGAGGTTCAGTAGTAGCCCATAAACTTCGTTGACGTTTTAATTGTGGTTGATGTTCTTCAATAATACTTGGTGTCTAGATTAAAAAAAAAAAGTACATCAAATTGAATTAGTTCATTAAAATTCTACCTGTGAAATTGATTCTTCAACTTCAGTTCTAAAAAAAGTATAACAAAAAAAAAATATTTTACAACAAATCCAAAAAAAATTAAAACTTACATTTCAAGATCATTTGATTTTGGTAATGGTGCCGATTGTAAACGACATATCGTTGGTACAATAGCTAATTCCGTAATATTCCAAACAAAAATACAACTAAAATATAAAATCTATCAAACATAATAATATACATTTAATTAATCATACCTATCACCTGATATCGTATATAAATAATGACCATCATGACTAAATTTTATATCAGTAACTATTTCACTATGACCACAAAGTGATGCAACACATTCATTTGTTATTGTATCCCATATATAAACACATTTATTTGAACATGATGTTGCTAAATATCTTCCTGATATATCAATATCAATTTTTATTAAATAACCTGTATCATCATTCATTGAACCTTTACATGTTCGAACTCGTTTACCATCTTGAGTATTGTAAACTCTATTTAAAAGAAAAGACAATGGAACTATTTATTAACATATGTTTTAGTTTATCAATTGTTACCTACTGTTAATACATGCTGATAATAAGAAATGTTAATTATAATATGTTACAGAGAGAGAGAGAGAGAGGAAGAAGTATATATCATAATTCTTTCTTTTCTGATAATATCTATAGGTATTAGTTTTAAGAAATTGATTTTTTTTTTCTGTTAAAACAAAGGTTATTTATTTTTAGATCTTTAATCAATGAAATAACGAGTTTTGATCTCATCATCTGACAAAATCGTATATATACTATATCTTTTATTTCGTGTTAATCTACATCTATCTAGTAGATTTCGATTTCATGAGAAAATGATTATGTTATTTTTTTTAAAAAAATAATAATAACCTTATCATTCGATCTTGACAAGCCGTACTAACAAGTTCACGTGTATGATCAATAGCTAAATCATAAAATGTTTGTTTTTCAACAATATTATTTGAACGAATAAATTGATATTTGCCATTTTCATTCTATTCAAAAAACGAAAATCAATAAATTTTATTTTAAAAAAATTTCTTTATTTTTTTTTTACTTTTGATATTGATCGAAATATTAATGATTTATCTGCACTACATGAAATTAATTGTAAATTTGAAGTAATTGATGATATTGTAAATCTCACAGCAGTTATAGCTGCTGAATGATCATCTAATGTTGCAATTAATTGATAATCTTTTGATGCATCAAATATATGTACAAAACGATCTCGACTACTTGATGCCAAAAATGTAATACCTTAATTTAAAAATAAAATGAATTTCTTTTTTTTTTTTTATTTAAATAAAAAAAATTTCAAACCCATATCAGATGATTGTCCATAATCTACACTAAGTACTTCACTATCATGTGCTTCAACAAGTGCAATTTGTTTAAATAATTGTAAATCATATATTCGAATATTTCCATTTCGATCACCTATTGCTAATGATAAACCATCAGGATTTATTTTCATACATCGACCACCTATTTTTGGAATAAATTCTGGTCGTTCTAAAAAAAATAAAAACAATTTTTATTCGGATTAATTAAAAACAATTTGGTTCATTAATCTAATTTCATCCATAATAATTATTAACATATGTGTTTTTAATATAAAAAGAAAACTATATATATATATATATTTTTCTAACCTTGAGTTGTTTGACTATCACATAATTTTGAATAATCATCATCTAAATAGATTATTTTCATTAAATGTTTACTAAATATATTTGCCACTGGTGATGGTGCAAAATATGAATCAACTTCACCATGATTTAATGACCAAAAACGTATTGTATTATCTGATGAACATGTTATACATGTTAAATGACGAAGAATTGAAGGTGATGTATTTGTTCGAGAATATGTCTGAATATAGAAGAAAAAAAATATATTTTAGTTTTTTTTTTTGTAATTTAAAAATTTTACTTCAATTCCCCAACCACATCCAGAATGATACATATGAGAATCACGTTTTTTTATACATTTTTCATTTTTTATATCCCAAATATAAAAACTATGATCATTATAAAAACATGTTAACTAAAAAATAACAAAAAAAAAAGAAACTATTAAAATATATATATAATTTAATTTATTTACCACTGATTTATCTTCATCTAAACAAACAGCAATTGTATCTGGAAAAGATAAATTTTGTTGTTGTGGATGTGTCATTTGACTAAAAATAAAAAAATATATATATATCAGCAAAAAAATAAATTTTTAAATTTCTTACTCAATCGATGTAATAAAACTAATATCAACTCCCAAATAATGTGGTAAAGGTATTGACATAATATATTCAAGAGTTTGAGGAGAAAATATATATACAGCACCTTTAGCACAACCAACAACAAGATATAAATCACCAATAGCTAAACAATTTGTTTTTTCCTAATAAAATTTTTAATATTATGATTTATTTTTATTTCAAAATTTTATTATTTAATATACTTGAAGATCACGTTCACCTCGCATTTGTCGATGTTCATCAAATTGACAAATAAGACCATTTGAAGTAATAACATATGTCATACCAGCACAATCACCACGTCCACAAACAACATCAGTAAAAAAATTATCTTTACGTTCGGCTAGAATGGCATAACGACCACGTAATGGTACAACTTCAAGCTAATTGATAACATAAATCTTTTTTTTATTAAATAAAAAAAACAACAATCATACTGATGATGTAGAAATTAAATACCAAAATTTCACATGACGATTACCAACTGTTACAAAATAACTTCCATCTTCAGCAAAGGCAATACGACGAACCTAATTATAAGAAAATAAATAAAAAAAAAAAAAAAAACGAATTTCTTACAGAACATGTACATTTATTTGAAGCAAGTTTTTTCTTATCTTTCCAACTCCATACATATATATTTCCATCATGTAATGAACCAATTGAAACTAATCGATCAACATTTGGGGAAAAACACTAACAATATTCAATTATACATACATATATTCTTATATTTTCTATTAACTTACCACAGATTCAATAGCAAATTTATGATCTCCTAATTCAATACAAACAGTTTTATCACCAGATAAATCCCAAACGCGTACTTTAGGATCATGTCCACACTGAAAATATAAATGAAATAATGATTTGTTTTTTTTAAAATAAAATATATCAATTATTTACTTCGCCTGTTGCTAAATATCGACCATCTGGTGAAAGTGATAATGATGTAATAGCTTTACGAGCAGTATTTATGATAAAATCTTGTTTTTGTGTATTTATATCATAAAGTATTGTAGTAGAACTAATAATATATAAAAATCAATTTGATTTTATTCATTGAATATAACTTACCCAGCAGCATAAGCTACAGTTGAACGATCTTGACTAACAAATGAATTTGAAATTGAAGTAAAACCAAGGACATGTTCAAGATTAACTTGAAACTTAAAGAATATATCATTAATATTATATAATATTTAAATGAATTATCATACTCGAGATATACTTGATGATATATCAGATCGTTGAGCTTTACGTTTAAGTGCTGAATATGATGTCATATTTCCAAGACTTTGTTGTCTACGACGATTTATATAAAGTGGAGATGAAGAATGAGTATTTTGTGCAAATAAGGCAATATTGCCAGTTGTGAAAGGTGTTGAATGTTGATAACATTCACTAGTTCGTTTATTGGTCAATCGAGTTTCGTCTAAATTAACGATACATCACATAAATAAAGTAATGATAAAAAAAATAATAAGATAAGGACATATACATATATATATATATATATATATATATATAATACAACAAGCAAAAGAAGCTGTTACCTGCTGACCTCTCACAGCAGCATTTACCCTTGAAACCTAGTCACTTCTATTTTTATAAAATAAAATATATATATAGTCCATGCAAACAAAACGTAATCGTACAAACATATATGTGTACACACCAACTAATCATTATCCTCAAGCATACAATCGTTTTTTCTTTCTTTCTTTTTCCGTTACTATTCATATATTGATTTGCTTGAGGATGATGAGATGGAGGCCATGTGGCATCGACACTACTATCATCGATCAAAAGCAATAAAAAAAAAAGAACTAAACTAATCTTTTTCCAAAGAAAAATCAACACTATTAATTAGAGATTATCATTAACATATAAACGAACGATAATAATTGAGAAACAAAAAAAGCTTAGGCATACTCCTTGGATGAATATCGATGCTGTAATGATGACCCATTAATGTTCTTTTTTTTTTTTAATCTGATAGTTCAAGGAAAGAAGAAAAGATGAAAAACTATTTAAATATATTTTAATATAAATAATACCGTTTTTTAATGTTGAAGTTTTAATTAAACGTTTAACTTTAATTGATTTATTTAATTTAAGTGTTGAAGATCTTGTTGCCAATCGATAATGATGTGATGATGATGTTGATGTAGACTGATGGCGAGTTTCATGTTTTTTATGATGCATCGAACGACAACAACAATGGCGATGGGTACAACATGTGAAGAGAATAAATTAGATAGAAACAGAATAAGAGAAGAAGCTGACTGACTGACTAACAGACAAATACACTATCGATAAGGATATAACAAGTTCGAATCTAGAGAGAAAGAAAAAAAAAAAAAAGATGAAAAATGTCAAAATAAGTGAACAGTGAATGTGACTGACGATATCGTAGGCGAGTGTTAAATGACACGTTCAAATTTAATTCACGATCAAGTGAACTTTTTTCTTTTGAAAAAAATACGACAGAAAGAGAGAGAAACGTATTTGTTTAGTGAATACTTATAAAAATTGAATCGATCAAATATAGATACGCTCATAAATAATAAAAATGCAATTGCTTTTTTGTATATAAATAAATTGAGTTTTAATTAGCTTTTATATATATCCGTATATAGAAGAGAAAAAAAAATAATACATTGAGACTGACAATATATTTAGATTATTAGTTCAATATGGTTAGTATAATAAAACACAGTCATCGAGAATAGTATAAGCTTTATTCTTCTCATATGTTCTGCATCCATGCAAATATGAAACGATGAAAACATGAGTATGAAGATATCAAATAACACTCACCTAAAGAACGATGCATTGGTCCAGTAGTATTATTGAAACAATAGGCAGAAAAAGAGATCGGCGGTCGACCGCATAAATAGCCAGAAGGCGATAGGCTATCACCAGCTGCTGTCATATATGTGGATTAAGGGAAGAAGAATAAAGAAAATCCACCACCTCGCCTTTTTTTTTCCAGTTGGCACGTTTTACTGCCAAAACGTTTATTCTTTATACGTGTATACACTTCTGTCGTTCGGTTGGTATGTGGTAGTTGCGTGAAGATATCACTACCATCACATACCTTTTTTCCTTCTTTCTTGTTCTTTCTTCTCTCTTTTTTTTTGTGTTCATCGTTAACATCGTTACTGTGAGGCGATGATAGATGGTGAACGTATATATAAATACACGAGTATATGTACAAGTGTGTTCCCTTTATGCGACTGTGTCACCTAGGGATTCACGTTATATATACATATATATATGTGCATACAAAGAAATAACGTTGTCATATGTATAGTTGAACACTTTTTCTTCTCTGTCTTTAATCATCAGGTATGGACAGTGAGTAAGAGAAGTAATGAATGTGGAGGTTGATGAAAAGGGACGGGGCGGATCAACTTTAAATGTCCAATTCATTCTTTTACTTTCTTATAATCAAGTA
>JAJEKB010020990.1:0-35319 GCA_022393335.1 Macrotrachela quadricornifera | reverse complement strand
ATCAATTAACCATTGTTCACGTGTATTTTTAAGTGCATCTAATACAGGATGTTGGAGAATTTCACCAAAATTATAAACATTTTCAGCTAATAATGCAGCTAAACCAAGATTAAATGCACGTTCAGCTTTTTCTTTTAATGGAATTGATGAATTATCAATACAACCTAAATAACAAAAAAAAAATAATTTTTAATTGAATTTGTTCTTTTTTTTTATAGTTTTTATTTAATTATTATACCAAGATATTTAAGTGCATTTTGATAATATTCACTATGATTTCCCATAACACGATAATAATTTGATGCTAAATCATAAAATCTTGAATGAACTGTTGTTAAATGATCAAGTTCATCAAATTTTGGTGTTAAATTTTCAATAATTTTTTTTGTTTCATTTAAATTTTTTGTTATTAAATATGCTTTACCAATAGTTATATCACAAAGTAAAACAGCTAATGAATGATTTTTAACTTTTTCACGTATTTGTTGAATAAATTGTATAGCTTCATCAACTTGTTTAAATGTTCGTGTTATAGGTATAATTATTTCAACTAATGCTAATTGATTAATACGATGTTCAAAATCTGATAAAAAATTTTCATAAAAATTTTTTAATTGATCACCATGTTGAAGTTCATCACGATGAACAAATGATGTTACACGTAATGTTAATTCATGCCATAAACGACTTTGATAAAGTGATTCAAATTCAAGCCATTCATTAGCTAATGGACTATCAATTGATTTACGTTCAGTTAAATAATTTTCAACACGAGATGACATTAAAATAAGATCTATAAAAAAAAAACAAATGGTGTATAAGATTATTTGTTCTTCTTTCAATTTATATGTAAGAATTGTATGTGTATGTATGTATGACAGAGAAAGAATATTATTGGATTGGTGATTTTAATCAATGAATATAGAAAAGAAAGATGGCGTAATAGAACTACGTATAAAAATAAATTTTTGTGAATATGAGATTTATAATACATATGATCTTTGAAAAGAAGAACAAGAACTATTGTGTTAGTTTTCGTGCAGTTCATATTTTTTACTATCTATAGAAGACCCTTTTCTATATCATTTGAGACTTTTCCCGATTCGTAATGACGCATCGATGCGAAAAAAAAGTTAATTCTTTAGTTATTATAGTCCACCTACTTTTAATGGAGGATTATTATCCTCGATATTTTTGTTAAACATAGCAGAAAATCATGATATTTTAAGTCTCATTATATGTTTGTTTTACTGACAGGCACTATTAGCATATTTGTTGTGTATATAACATCTGCCTTTATCTTGTAATTTCTAAAAGCACGGACTATCTATGTAATTCGTAGATACATGACTCTATTACTTACACATTTTTTAATTAGAAACTCAGTATCTAAATCAAAACTAATACTAAATTCGGATTGAAAGATATGCAGATTCATATGTGTTTGAAATACTCCTGAGACATTTTTCATTCCTTGAAAAATTCAATTTTACTCTATTTCAGATAATACTCAATAAAAGAAGCATCTCAAAAATGTTGCTTATTCTATAGAATGAAGTGCTTGTCGTTTGCAAATTCTTTTTATTACTTCCTATGAAGAGAGGGAGAGACGAGTCTTTCTTAGGTTGAAAAGTATAAAATCGTGCTCTAAGGACAAGATACCGACTAGCTATACAAATAATCAGTATTCTTTAAGTTTGTAAAATAAATAGTTATCTAGCTTTTAACAGAGAGTATCAATGATGATCGACCAATCCTTTTCATAAATGATTCATCCGAATAGATACAAATTCTATCTAGATTAATTATCACTTCTCGAAAGCATTGACAACTGATTAAGAATACTGGATAAATCACTGTTTACATTCAATAAACTAGATCTATCTACCGTTTTGAAGAGATATAATCAACAACAATTCTTAGAAGATATATTTTGAAAGAAATATTAATACAAATTATATCTCTTTCATGTTGAAAGTATTACCGATATTTATGAGAAACTATTGTTTCAATAATCTAAATAGAGTATAGTGTTGATATTGTCGACTGATTAAATCTATAAGAAAGAGCATATTCGGACAAAAATACAAATCAGTTAATTGAAAATATAATCGATTGTAAGAAGAATAAAAATATTATCAACATAGAATCCTAAGAGACAAAGATGTAGAACTTACAATATTTTCTTTGAGAAAAATGCATTAATTAGGCCGTACAAAATGATTTTTTGATAATCGAACCTTTTAACTTAGCCGTTTCTTGCCTGCGACTAAATCCAAAAGCTCGAATGAATAATTCTCGAAATAACATTAATCTTACGACTTCAAATATATATATAGAAAAAAAAAGTTTTAAATAAGTCCATCAAGCGCCAATATATTCGATAAGTAATGCATTCATTATTCTTAAACATATTAGAGTAGGAAAGAAAAATACGACATATCATATTCATCTGTATGCGATAGTAGAGTAAAAAAAGAAAAGAAGAGGATATATACTGTAAAGAGTAACAATAAAGAAGTCTTTCTCTTATGATATGATTTTACTGATAATTTTAATCATTAAAGTATTAACAGTTTCGTATACTGTATTTTTGTTCAATAATTCAACGATAGTTAATTAAATGATGTAATTATTAGATGAAATCCAATAATTCTATTCATACAAACACCTAGTTATAGGTAAATGTTCACTTTAAATAAAATTTTATTTCGAAATTTTTATATTTTATTGAATAGTGTTATATATTAGACAAATTTCTTCTACAGCATATATTAACCTCATGTCAAACAAAATGTTTGCAAATAGAAAGGTTTCTCAACATCCTCGATTCAACATCACATATATATAATTTTATTATACCTGAGTTAATTAAAACTTATTTAAATAATCTAATTGATATCGTAACATTTATATTCATTAAAAATATAAAAATTATAAAATAGTAATAATTAAATGAAATCAATGTGTTTTAGTTTCTTTACTATCAATTATTTCTAATTTACTATAAAAAAGTTCGTTTAATCTTTTTTCATTCTGTTTATTAGTTCAAGAATAATAAATAGTTAAGTTTGACAAGATTTTTAAAAATTAAAATTTAACATAGTATTAGAGTTGTTTACGAATGTTTTCTAAGAAAGAATCAAGTTTTTTCATATCTTTGCCCAGAAGATCTAGAAGATGTTTACGTGCTTTTTGTACAATACCATGCCACATGGATGAAAATGAAGCAAAACGTGTTTCAAGTATAGAGATTATAATAGCAGTGATGAGCATTTGATCATTAGTGATTTCTTCAAAATCAGTCAATGATTTTCCTGTCAATTCTTCAATACTTCTTGAGTCTAAATCCCAAGAACCATCGAAATTTTGTTTGTTAATCAAGTGACGGACAATATCTTGATTATTGGTAGGCCATATGTCCTCTTTTATTTCTTCGCTGGAGTTATTCTGGTTCATTGTAAAATCTTTGAAAGTATCGGATCCATAGCTCAGTTCATACGGTTCAGGCCTTTCTAAGGAACATTGTTGCGATTCATTTGACAAATAGCATTCGTCAGAATCCTGGATGTAAATGTTATCATAGTTCATATAGTTACATTGGTTCAGATAGGAATCAAAATCATCAGAACGAGTAGTGAAAAAGTTTGAAGTCATCGACAAGGATACTGGCGAACAAGCATCCATATCATATAGACTATTCTGAGCAAAGAATTGTGAATCAATCTGTAGATATTGATCATCAGCAGATATTTGAATAGGTACTTCGCGTAAAACCATATTATCATTATTTCCGTTGATTCTTTTCTCAACACCTACAAAAGCTGTATGTGGACTAAGTATGTTATATTTTAGTGATAGTTCAACAATGCGTTTCTTGATCGTCTCTTTGCTCATTTCATCTTTGTTATTCGATGTTGTAATATGCTGATCTATTTGAAAACGGCTTTGGATCGAACCAGTGGTACTTTCATTAGTTGCTGATGATAATTTTGAATGCTGCAATTCAAATATGAGCGCCTTAGCAGCTAATCTAGCAATCATGTCATTATTGCTTATATTTGGTAATCGGGTAATTTTGGCTTCACCTAGTCGATGTTGCTGTTCAGTTTTCAATTCAACAGTTGAGTTATGATTGAATAATGTCGATTTATCTTCTAAAAGAGCATAGACAATAAGACGATCATTAACATAGACAGGTGGTATTTTTGTTGGAACACTTGTCGTAATTGTAGCACATAAATTCCAATTAACATGAATATTTGTAATGCATGATTGTAATGCTTTTTGTAATTGTTCTCCGACATATACATCAACACTTGTATTAGGCGGAATAAAGACAAAACGACCGTTTGTCGCTCGAGCTAAGCCTTTGACAAGAGAACGGCTAGGTGAATGACCTAAACCGAATGAAAAGATACGAGCTGAAGTGGCCATTGTACGACACAAATCGAGCACTTCATCGACATTCGAAATTTCACCATCAGTAAGAAGGAATATTTGACGAGCGCGACCTTGTTCTGGTGGATTTTGTTGAAGCCATTGTAGTGGACACAACTAAATCAATCAATTGATTACAATAGATAATAAAAAAAGAAGGAAAGAAATTTTACTCACTAGTTCAGTGCCACCTAAATCTGCATCCATATTTTTAATTAATTCATTCGCTTGTCCAGCATTTTCTTTATTGTAAATGGCAGTAATGGTTTGAAATAAACTTTCATATTGAGATCCAAATCGAATAATATTGAAATGACAATTAACAGGAAGGCTTTTAAGAAAAAGCGACATAGCTTGACGAGCTAGACCAATTTTGTTTTCATCTGCCATTGATCCACTACAGTCGACAACAAAAATAAATTCATTTGTAATTTCACCATTATTCATAATAGCCTGACAATCTTCTTCAGTAGGTGTAAATGAAGCCATTACGGCACCAGGCTCAATAGCTACGATTGTGTTCGAATGATTTTCAGCCAATTCAACATCCAATATAATGTCTCGATCCAAATGAGTATTTTGTTGAGCAAATTTTACTATATAGAAATCTTGTTGATCAAATTCTACTTCAATTGGATGAGACTTTGAACTAATACAAGAAATATCCGTTTTCTCAACTTGGCAATAAAAATCGATAGTATAGGGACTTGACTGAACATAACTGGATGTTGTACCAGCTGGTGAACTGATTCCACCCTTCTCAGAATTGTAGCGAGGTGCAATGGTTGTTGGAATAACAAAACGAATTTTACTGCCATTTTCAACAAGATCCAATTCTGTGACATAAGAGATGATGATTTGACATTCCTTGCCAGATGGAAGAGCACCCACATTGATTATAAAGTTATCTTGTGATTTTTCATCTTGTTCGAGCAAGTAGGCTCCATAACCTTGTTGAAGAGCTTCACTATATTCTTTCTGAGCTGTTTCTTTCTCTTTCAATTGAGAAATAATCTCTCGATCATCGATTCGTGCGATAAAAGAATAAACAGCTGCTTGTTCTTCAATCGGAAAACAGTATACAGCTTCAATTGATGTGGTTTCATCATTTCGAAATACTTGAGTAATTGTTACATTAGCAGCAAATGATCGAATAGTAGCTTCAATATTCACTTTTTTTAGAGGTACGTATTCTTCTTGTGCTTGTTTGATTCGGAGCATGTTAATGAAATGAATGTATGCTTTATCTATTATAACAGTCGTTTATAAATCATGGTCTCACGTTGAAACAAAAATTTATCTACGATATAAGTCAATGATGATTCAGCTGGGTTAGAAGGGAAAGAAGAATAATAAAAAATTAGTAAATGAATAATAATGCGCAATCCTTATTTACTAACGAAACAGACGATGTGGCAGAATGGTTGAAAAGAAACAAAGAAAGATAAGAATTGCACAACAATGATAAAACTATAATTGAAGCTTGTCACGTCTGGGAATCCCGTCAAGAAAGAAACAAAATATTATTATATTGTGTCTCTTGAATACGTAAAAAAGAGAATATATATAATAAGTGAAACATGCTGACTAATATAAGAGAAAAATAGAAGATACCAGACAAAAATTACCGAACAACCAATAAGAATGATCATATAATATATAACGAAAGAATATGAATAGCGAAGAAGGAATAGTATAACGATAGAGAAAGTTCCAACATACACTGACGTATTATAATGGGAAAATTCCCATAGTTGGTTGACACTATATCACAAAAATCAAGAATTTTCTACAACAAGTCATTTCTATCTAATTCTTTAATAGATGAATGTCTAATCAAAATCTAATTTGTAATATGAAATCACTTATGTTACTATTTTTTAGCTGTCATAATGAATGTATTCAAGTGACATCTATTTCTCTATTTTCATTCGATCTTACAAATAGTATTGTGAAATGTCGGTTTGAGTTTTTTTTCTCTACATCGTATTTTCACTTTCAATTTAATAATTCGAATAGTAAATATAAATAATAGTTAATTTTATTTTTAGATAAAAAAAAAATTTTCGTATTTAATATGAGTGGTAAGTTGTATAGTTTGATGTAATATATTTTTATTGAATAAATTTTTTATTTTAGGTAAAGCTAATCCACCTGAATTAAAAAAATTTATGGATAAACGATGTCAATTAAAATTAAATGGAAATCGAACAGTTATTGGTGTATTACGTGGTTTTGATCCATTTATGAATTTAGTTATTGATGAAGCTTATGAAACTCTTAAAACTGGTGAAAAACGTCCAATTGGTATGGTTGTTGCACGAGGAAATAGTGTTTCAATGATTGAAGCATTAGAACGACTTGGTTAAATTTATTTCTTTTGTCATATTGTTTATGTTGTCACATTTCAATAGACAAGATTATTTTTTTGTTTTGTTTTTTTGTGTCTCGCATATTCAAAAAATGAAATAACTCAAAGTATATACTGTAAAAATATGTTGAATTTATGAGAAAAAAAAACATAGGATAATATTGATTTTGGATTTAATAATTAATTGCATCTATTTATTTAAAGAATTTAGTGATTATTATCCATTTCGAGAATATCAGAGCAGGGATTATTTTTTGAACAAATTTTCTATGGTTCAAGCTATAGAAATCGAATTTTTCACGTTAAAAAGAGTAAGGTGAGAAACGTTGATTTGTATAAAATTGATTAAGTTTAGGAATATTTTATATAGCTGTTTACAGCCAGATATTCTATTTATTGTCTATTTTTATGAATTTTTGTAACAAGTTAGCATTAAATTAGACCAAAATGTAGTCCAAAACGCCCTGTATTTTTACCAAAGTTTTCAAATCTTTTTGTTTTATTCTTATACATTGATATTAAAATATGAAAGCTTTAGCACAAATACAGGACAGTTTGGGCTAATTTGATGTTAACTTGTCGGGAAAACTTGTGAAAATAGACGACAAATAAAATATCTGTCTGTAAACAATCAGTAGTGTCACATATCCAGGATTTTGGAGATGCCACCACGTTTCCTGAGGGAGATGTCGTATCTCTCGCGGAAGATGCGGGTGGGGATGTGAGGAATGCGCATCTCTAGAAAAAATCTTACATCTCCGATGTCAAATGACCGCATCTCCCAGATGTGGGTGTGGTGTCTCTTGAGATAGATGCGGCTTCCCCCTCAGGAGATACGGTGGCATCTCTAAAATCCTGGATATGTGACACTACTCGTCTTTCGAATATAGTTCGATTAACTGGATATATATATATATATACGGAATTTTATTTTAAATAAAAAGGAAATTATTGTTAGTAAAACTGATTATTCTTTTCAAGTATTAATATTTCAAAGTACAGTGACAATATTATCTTGATCATCATTTTCATTATCTTCTACCATCACATATCCATTATCATCATTAGATGGGATTTTTTGATATGGCTGAAAGATACGAAGATATTCTTCTTTTGCTTTTTTCCAAACTTTTCTTTCATCACAAGTAAATGGTACAATACAATCTTTCATTATATTTGTTCCATTAAAATCATGAATTATATCAACAAAACGGGGTCGTTTACTAGGAGTTCCATTCCAACAACGACACATTAAATCATACATACTTTCTGAACAATGATCTGGTTGTGATAAACGACGACCTTGTTCAATTAGAAATCGTTTTAATAATCGAACTAATTCTTGTGAATTATTATTTGTATCTGCTTCATATGGTATAGCACCAAATGAATAAATTTCCCAAATAACAATACCAAATGACCATACATCTGAAAATGATGAAATCTTTTGATTTCGTTCAAAACATTCTGGTGCAGCCCAACGAAATGGTACAATTCGATCTTTTCCTTCTTGTATTACACCTTCAAGACGTGATAAACCAAAATCACTTAATATAATATGTTGTTCATTTTTAAGTAAAATATTACGTGTTGCTAAATCATGATGAACTATTTTTTTATTTGATAAATATCCCATAACTTGTGCTAATTGATATATCCAATGATATGCATTTATTAATGGTTCTAATGTATCAGATTTAATTTTATTTAAATATGTATGTAAATCTCCATATGGTAAATATTCCATAAATAAACGTAAATCTCTTTTTAAATTATGATTACATATAAATGTATGAACAATTAATGGATGATTTTTAAGTTCTTTAAGTAAAAGTTTTGATTCATGATTATATTCTAGATAAGTACGAGAATTATATTCATATGGAAAATCATTATGAGCAAGATTTCCTTGATATTGTGAAATATTATTAAATTCATTTAATCTATATTGTTTATATAAATCAATATCTGTATCAGGAAGATAATCTTTAATAATAATAGGAAAAGATTTTGTTGAATCTAATCGAACTTTTGCTAACCATATAAAACGACGATTATTTTCATTAATAAGTTTTATTGAATGTATCTGATATAAATTAAAATGATCAATTGAACGAACATGTATGTCGGTAAGATTATCATCATCTTCATCATCAGTTTCTTCAACATCAGTTCTATAGATAAATAAAAAAATAATATATACATATATCTTTTAGCTATTCAGTGAAAAAACGATATAATTTACACATTTTTTATTTTTCGACAAATTAATAAGTTAGAAAAATTTATATTTAGTTAAAAACAAAAGAAAATTATATGTAAAAAATTTTCAGAACATTTATCAATATTCTGTCATATTCTTAAATGCTTTACAATCCTTCGATGGTACGTAAAGTTACTTACAAACTATTCAGTTGAAAATTAGGTAATAGTAATGCTGTCGCTTTTGTTGTTAATATTTCATCATTTTGTTTAAGAATAATATCTTTTAATTTAGTTGGTAATATACCTTGATATTTCGTATGATTATAGACTAATTCTTCACAAGATCGAAATAGTATGACTTGTGCTTGATCATCTTTTGGTGTATCTGTTATTAAAGAATAATTGTACACAATTTTCTGTGATGAATTTAATGAATCAATACTAACACATGAAGTATGTTTTTGTGAAATAGGATAAATAAATATCTGTTCATTATAATAAACACATAAGCCAAATTCTTGATTATGTGAATTTCTAGTTTTTTTTATTTGATATAAAAAGAATAGACCATTACTTTTAAAACAATTTTTATTATCATATTGTTTAAGACGTAATCGAATTTTTCCAAACATATTAGGACAAATTAAATCATTTAAAATAGTTTTAGCATCATTTCGTGATGATACTTCTATAGGTGATAAATCAATAAATTGATGTCTATCACAAAATATCTTTACACATTCATATACATTATTATTATACATTTGAGCAATATCAAATGGTGATTTTCCTTCATTTGTTAAAGGCATTAAAGGACATCCACATTCTAAAAGATACATAACACATCGTTTTATATTTTTTACTGTTGCATCTTTAGCCATTCTAAATATTAAAAAAAAAAAAAAAAATAATTTATTATAATTAAATAAGTTTTATATTGAATATAACTAACGCCAAATAGTGAAATGCTGATAGATTCGATTGATAAGTATCATCTGTAGTTTGTCTATAAATATATTCAAATAATTGAAAATTAAATTATTAATAAATATGAATTCTACTTTCGATTAAAATAATATGGATCAGCATGACGATCAATTAATTTTTTTAATAATTTAGGATTTGCTTGTCGGCATGCATAATGTAATGGTGTACATCCTTGAGTATCAGTTATATTAATATTAGCATTGTTATCAAGAAGAAGTTCAACAAATTGATATTTTTTTGATTGAATAGCTAATATTAATGGTGTTTGACCTTGTTTATTTCTTCCATTAATTTTATTTATAATAAATTTACATTTTTTTTGAAGTGAGTGTCCATCAGTTTTTGATATTCGAATGAGTTCATTAAAGTATTGTGTTAAACCTTGAGATGCTAATTCATGTAATATAGTATTTTGGCCACTTTTAGCACGAACTTCATCAGGTAATGGAATACACATTGCAATCGTTGAATCAATCGGTCTATATAGACAAATTTGAAATGGATATTGTAGTTCATAAAAAATATTTTTTTGTTTATCTTGAATAATTAAATCGATTCCAGAATACACTCGTTGTACTTCAGATCCATGACCATATCCTACAATGAGAAATAAATGAAAAAAAATTTTCTTAGTAATTAGCGTCAACGTTGATAGTTGAAAATGATAATACTGATTATTAATTAAATAATCACATAATTCAATAATGATTTTTGATTATCTTTCCTAGAATTCAGTATTAAATTAAACTAGCATGCGCTCGGACATATTGCACAACTGTTTTCTCCTTTAACGTATGATCTCAAATCTTTAACTTCTTATCAATAATATGCATACACATACTATATATCGTATATATAGATAGAGAGCTCTAGCGCCTTGTACTTTCATGTAGTCTTCTTAAAGACCTATGAATACTCGATAGAACAACCCTTGAGGATCAGTGAATGCCTCTAGATATTATATATATATATATAGGTACTCACCAGAAAGAAACCAAAATGTTCGACGAGCATCATCACAACAGATAGGTATCTCGCCAATTTTTTTGTGACAAATAAAATCAAGAAAATATTCAATATTTGAAATTCTTTCTTTTTCTTCAGCTCGTCGGATAAAAAATGTTCCTATGAATATATATATATATATAGAAAAAACTAAAATTTTAAAATAATATTTTTCAAAATAAAACTTGCCATCAGTAGCTTGTTCAAGTTGTTCACGTGCTTGTATATATTCAACTGGATCTTCAATATAATAACAATGACATGCTTCACTTCTTTCTAATACATTATATTCATTTTCTATATATTGACGAAATTTTTCAGACTGTGCACTGCTTAATGTTAGTGAAGTAATTTTTGATGTGTTAGTAGAATCACATGATGTATGACTATCATGAGATGATATTGAAGCACTTTTCATATGATTTTTATGTGATCGTGATCCATGTTCTGTTTTGATGTATTGTGGTAATCTTCTTTTTGTTTGAGCACGTTTTCTCTCATCATGACGATTGTTTACATTCACATTTGAAATCAATGAAGATGTAAGATCAGAAGCAGAATCACTAATGGTTGCTGTTCTTTTTGTCGCCATAATTGTCGAAATGAGTGATATGTTTTGAAAGAAATACTCGACATGGTCGAATGAGTTAACTAATTAATGGGAAAAAAAGGAAGTGTTAAACAGCATATCAAGGGTTTTTTACTTTTTCTTTCACTATAATGAAAATTATTATATGTATACGAAATAATGATGTTGACTATCAATCGTAGAAAAAAAGGGAAGAGAAATATTATCGATACCATTAATCGTCGGTCTTGAGGTGAGGGTATGATATTAGTTAGGTAAAAAATGATGCATTATGAAATTAAACTTATTTACCTTGTTGTGTATTTTAATGATGGATTCTAGTATATATAAAAGAGTGATCAATGCTATACTAATTTGTTCGTAATGTACGAAAAATTATGTTGCAGATCTGAACAACTTTTATTCTCGAATAAAATATTTTCTATTGTTAAATTACGATGAATTATTTTTTTTTATTTGATAAATATTTCAAAGCTTGTCTAATTAATAAGGCTAATGATATCAGATTTTATTTTACTTAAATATGAATGTAAATGGTAAATAGCGTTAATGTCATTTTTCGATCTAAATGCTTCGAAAGACGACTCCTGTATTCGAAATCATACATTTATTTTCAAAATGTATTAATGCTTTACCCTCGGATGGGTCATTTTTATATAATCCACTCAAAAAATAAAATATCTGAATCACTAAAGCAGCTGATTAAGATGGTTTCCAAACATTGTATAGAGAACTCAATAAGTTATAGATTCGTAGTAAATTGAAACTTTCTTTCATAGCATATGATTCTTTTACATAAAATGTGATTTTTTTAAATGTTATTTAAGTATGTATATGATTGGCATCTACTACTATGTCCATGGAGTAGTTGTAGAGAAATTTTTAAAAAGTTTCTTATTAGAGGTAAAAAAGCAGAATTCTTTACAATAACGTGGATCATTTTGATCCATGGTTCAATAATCAAACCAAGATTTTCTGCAGCGTGTTGTTCGCCATAGTATTCTCACAAAATTACATATATCATCAATCTATTTAAAACAACAACAGCATTAATGATTAAAAAAACAATGAAAAATTCACTTGTGTTCATAATCACTTGATACTTTTTCAAAAATGTTCACCGGAAAGATCTGTCTCGTTTTTTTAATCAGACAATGTTAAGTAAATGATGAACCGTCTCAATCTTTTTTTAAAAATATCAATAGGTAGTTTAAATATAAAACTATTCGAAATAATCCAATGATTACCAATAAGTTAACTGAATCCAGTATTAAAACAATAGTTTAAAAGTCTTATAAAGTAGTCAATATGAAATTAGTATTAGTTTTAAAAATTACGTAATAGAAAAGTGAAAAGATATTCGAATTAATTTTTAAAGTAATTTAATACTTTTGAATTTTACTATTTCAAAATGAATTGACAACAGATCGACCTAGTTTCGTAGCGTTAAAATTTAATCTTTGACAATTTTCTCCTTTTCCCTAAACGAAAAATACAATTATATAAAAATATCGGTCATATATAAATTGTAGAGCTCTTCATATTGCATCTTATGACATATTTTTCTTTTTTTTCTAAATATAACGCATTAAATCATGAAAAAATGAAATGTAAAAGTAGGTCCTTTATTTATGTCCCACTCATTGACTTTAACACGACGTGTATATAATGATTTTATACATCTATTGATATTGTTTGATTTGTAAATGTTTATTATAAAATATTTTTTAAAATCATTTATAAACAAATAAAAACAGAAACAAAATAATATATGTTATTTTAATAGTCGAATATATTGATTATTTACGCACAAGCAAGGATTATTTAGTTTTGAAAATTTAATCATAATTATTAATAATTGTTTAGCATCAATGTATAAAAACTCATTAATTACGACAATTATTTCTTATATTTGAATAATATCTAAAAGAAAAGGAAAACATTTACGTCGAAAAATATACAGTAAATGAGTATATTTTTATCTGCAATGATATTTGTAATACATTCTTTGTTTTGATTCATAGCTTTACTTAATAGCTTTCGTATTCGCTGTATTTACTCATCACTATTATCTCCTTTTTTTTCTTCACTACTTTATGAAAATCTAATACGCACATTAACGTAATGATGTATACTTTATCAAATCATTATATTACGCACAATTAATATACGATGGATTTGTCGTCATAAAAAAAAAGAAATATTTCTATCCAAAAAAAAGTTAGTACATGTGATTGACGTATTGAGAGGATTCAGTGTATATTAAACATAGTGGTACAACATATATATATGTAGGAAACGGTATGCAGTCAATCAGTATTATACAATTCACATTTGTATTACATCTGTATAGTAATTTCATTGAACATGGCTAATCTTGATAAGCAATATATGGCAATCGTCGTGTGTATCTTTGCATTCTTCCTGTGTCCATCTTTTGGTTTTATTGGTCGCTTAAAACGTTCTAATGGACGTAAGCAGTATTTCGTTCTTGCGAAAAACAGTCTTATTTTGTGCTATTTATTTTATAGATACGATAAATTCGGTGGATGCATGCAAATAAAACAACGTTGCTCCATGTAAAGCTTTCTGCAAGGATCAATCATTTCTCACATTTGAAGATGTATCTTTAATACCGACAAAACTCTCGATAATAATTCGTAAACTGAAAAGTCTTTGTGATGGTGTATGTGATAGCCCGAAATGTATCTGCACATCTCTACCTGGTACGATTGGTAACTTTGTTGCCACATTGGACATCTGTGGTATTCAAGCAGGAGATACAATTTTTGACACATCTCTTTATGTGATGGGCAGCCCACTCAGTGTGGGAAATCTTACTTGTCAAAATTATCCGCTAAACCCATAATTAAGAGACATTTTTCTCAATAGAGAAATGATTTAAATGAATCTAATGATTTTTTAGTTAGTTTGTATTCATAATAAACTGCTGATACTTTTATAACAATACAACTATGTGTACATGTTTAAAATTAAAAAGAGTTCTTTTCAATAGAATATACCTCACTCTCAAGTTCTATTGATATTCGATTAATAAATTCTATGTTGTAATACTACCTTCAATTGATAATAAAAAATGTCGTATCAACAGAAGAGATCCTATCTTAGAACAGAAAATGGTCAAGATTATCATTGATGTGCATAAGTTATGTTACTATTATATTTATGACATCATTTCTTTCATAATATACAAAATTTTAGATAAGTTAGATAATGAAAAAGATATAGAATAAACGTATAGAGTGATTTCTTTAGAAATATGCATTATTTATTATTTTCCACTTTCTTTTAGCAATTTTTCATGAATTTAATTTTACACCCCTCATGATCTCTCTATCTGACACAAAAAATAAGTAATGAAAATGAAGATGTTGTATAGACATATAGCTCGATCTTGTTTTTCAACTACTTTACTTTATAAATCAACTAATTGAATCATCGATTCTTGAAATAGACAAAAGAAATCATATATAACCAGATAAGAACATACAAAGTCTGCATTATGTATGATCTGAGAAGATCTGACAAGAAGGGCTCCGTTTGTGTTTATATGTTTCTTTATCTTCAAATCTTGTAAGATTTTTGCTGATGTATTGAAAAACAAAATCGAAATTCTCAATATACTTTCCTAAAACAAATTAATATTTTAATAATTCTTCTTTTAAATACAAAAGAAACATATATAGAAGAAATTTTGTTATTGTTAAACATATAAATAGTTATTTTCATGAATACAACATATATTTTCATTAGAAGCATGATAGCAAACAATTGTCAAAATAAAAATATCAAATGAAAGGTACTCATGTTACAGTTGATTGCGTCGATTAATTAATTCAAAGAAAAACATTCATTTTGATTTAGATATACATCGTTTTGTTTATTTTTAATGATATATGAAACATAATATTTTTCTTAATCATTGTAATTGATCTCAATAATAACGAAATAGTTAGATTTTGTTCAATTGTAATATTCTTACGCCATCTTTTTTTTTTATATAAGCTGTAATTCTTAACTGGTTCGTTTTTTTCTTGGATGTCAGCTGGAGTAGAGGAAACAAAAAAATAATATACGCAACTCATTTAATAGTAATACATAAAATAATAGAAAAAAGATTACTATGAATTGTTCTTTCTTTTTTTTTTCTTTCTTCTAGAAAAAAAAATATTTTTTTAACATTCAATTCCGTGCATTTTCTAATAAATAAACGTAATGCTTGGCTGGGGTATTAATGCCCATGGTCAACTTGGTTTAGGTACATCAGCTGTAACAAATTTTATTCCAATACCTCAACGTATATCATTTTTTAATGATCGTACATGTGTACAAGTTGCATGTTCATTAACACATTCAATATTTTTACTTCATGATGGTACTGTTTATACAGCAGGAAATAATGAATATTCGCAATTAGGTAGAGAAGGACGTACAACTATACCTGGTAAGATATAATATAAATAAAATGGTATATGTGTGTGTATTTTGTTTTTATCATTGAAATTTATTTAGAAAAAGTTCAATTACCTCAAAATGATAGTGTTGTACAAGTAGCATGTGGACAAGAATTTTCACTTTGTTTAACAACAAATGGAAAAATAATTATTTGGGGTTCAATAAGTGGAAAAGCAACAAATGATGATGGATTTTTTTATTATAAACCTGAGCAAGAATTTTCTTTTTTTGATAATAATTATAAGAAGAAATAATATAAATATATTATTTTTTCTTTAAATAGGTATTTAGGAGGATTTAATGATAAACGAATGATACAAATCGCTGCAGGATATACTCATTGTCTTGGATTAACTGATGTAAATTTTTAAAAAGCAATAATTTATTACTCATTTATTTCTTCTACCTAATTATTTATATTCAGGATGGAACAGTTTATGCCACAGGAATTAATGCTCATGGACAACTTGGTTTAGGACATAATAATGACTGTATTCGCGCTAGTCCGATTATATGCCTACGAGGTAGTCCGATTGTTTATATAGCTTGTGGTGCATATCATTCATTGATTATATCAAAAAGTGGGTAAGTAACATATATATAAAATAATATTGAAATATAAAAATATTTTATGTATTTAGAACTGTCTTTACATGTGGTCTTAATTCGTATGTATTTATAAAAAAAAAATATTGTTTTTAAACTAAATATTAAAAATTTGAATTATAGATCAGGACAATTAGGTGTTGGTGATACTGATGCACGTGTTTGGCCAAGTAATGTTAAAGCTTTACAACAACAAAAAGTGACATATGCCTCATGTGGAGAAAAACATTCAGTTGTTGTTACACTTGAAGGAGGAGTTTTCTCATTTGGATCTAGTGCACATGGACAACTTGGACATAATTCTACAAATGATGAACTTTTACCAAGAAAAATATCTGAATTAATGGGTTCTGAAGTTTCACAAGTAGCTTGTGGAAGGTATATCTTGATAAAAAGACGTATTACAAAAAATCACATGTCTATACAGATGATAGAACACATTTTCTTTTCACTTATAAGTTCAGTTTTAATTATGAATGATTGTCATGAAAACTAGATTTTTTCCTTTAGATCTCATACTGTTATATATATGCCTAATATTGGTCAAATATCCACATTTGGATTAGCATGTGCAGGACGTCCAGACACAAGACAAACTTCATTTATTACGATACCACAAAAATTAGCAATGCCATTTTTATCATATAAAGAAATGAAACAAGTGATTTAAAGTTAAATCTAATATGACTTTTAATAAAATTCTTTAATTTTAGTTTCAAAGACAACCATCAATTGATAGAAAGTATACATCATCTTATCAAAAACAAAAATTATCAGAAACAAAAATTGCTCCATCAACAAATCTTCAAGTTGTAGGAATACATGCAGGTGGTCTTCAAATATTTATTCGAATTTCTTCACGAGTTTGTTTTATTAATTTATATTTTTAATAAAAATATAATTTAATCTTTTTTGTTTTTCTTAAGGCACAACGTCCAGATGATTATCGAACACTTTATAATGATCGTCCACTTCTTGAATTAACTCTTGAGTTTGCTAAACATCTTAGTCATGTTCCTGAAGGATCAGAAATATTTAAAGATGCTGAAAGGTTTCCATTTTTTATTCAAATAAAATTCAATTTAAAAATTTTCTTTTTTTTTTTATTTTAGAAAATTATCTCGAATGTTTAATACTGAAGCATGTTTAAATGGTTCATTTTTAGTATTACCTGATACACATTTTCGTACATCATCAAATAATCCTGGTATTGATCTTGATCAAGTTGTTGCTGTTATGGAAAGATTACGTTCATGTGATCCAAAAATTCAAGATTTAGTTTGTTTTATTTATTTAAAAAATTCTATTTTTTATTAATATTTTGAATAGTTATTTGAACATATTCAATCAATACTTTTAACATTACCTGAAACAGCTCCATGTTTTGAAGCATTACGTGTTTATCTTATTTTACCATTTTGTCATATATTTGAAAATGAAGAATCATTTGAAACAGTCACAGCCCCATTTGCACAAGCAGCAACACGTTTAAAAAAAACAGCTGATGGAAGAGTATTAGATTATTGGATATTACATACAGGAAGAAAATTTGTACAAAGAATAATTGAAGTAAATAGAAAAATTTTTAATATCGAATATATTTTTTTATTAATTTTTTTTAATTAGTTATATAAACCGCTTGTTATTAAAATTATTCAAATTAATAGTATGGGATCAGCTTTAGCAACAGAACAATATCAAACTGTTTTAGAAGCTGTATTGGAATTATTAAAAAAAGTTCATAATGTAAGATAAAAATTTTGATTGAATGAATGAAATGAAATAGAGAGAAACGAGTGCATATATGTATTTTTAAGAGAGATTTTAATAGTAATCGAGAATTATAAAAATCAATGTGTAAGTTCATTATGAGAAATTTTCATTAATAATGATTTTACTGTATTATATAGAAGGAAGAAGAATAATGGATATTGATACTATTTTAAAAGTTGATTTTGTCATTGATTTTTTTAAAAAATCTATATTGTGCCGGCAAGAGAATATGAGCTATTTCTATAAATATTTAATTATAAATTTCTTATTTTGGCACATGTACTTTGTTTGAGTATGCCTGATTTGAGTGATCTATTTTCTTCCATTGAACGTCTAATATATAAAACTTCTTTAGAAAGAATCTATTTCTCGAAAAATAATGTTTTTTTTAATTATATTTATAAACCTAGGTATCATGTAATATGGCTAAACCAGAATTAGTAGGACATGATTCATTTTATATGAAAGAATTGAATGATATGATTGATCTTAAACGTGATTATGATTTTTGGCAAGCACGTCGATATCTTACTATTGTATGTATAGAAAAAAAAAACAAATTTTTTTTTTTTGTAAAATTCTATAATATTTATATTTAAATTAGAATAAAAAAATTGTTTCATTTTGTGATTATCCATTTCTTTTTGATCTTAAAGCAAAAATTTGTAAGAAAATTTTTTGTGAATAATAAATTATATTTTAAAATATTTTTATTAGTATTACTTCAATATCATGGTCAACTTGAAATGCAAGAAGCAATACGTAATGCATTTATGCATAATTTTCAAACAATGATGGGAGCACATGTTGATACAGTTAATCCTTTACTTATGTTACATGTTAATCGTAATACAATTGTTCACGATACAATTTCACAAGTAAATTTAGAAGAAAATTTATTTTATTTTATTTTATTTTTTTTTTTTTTATATTTTAGTTAGATAAATATAAAGATGATGATTTTAAAAAACCATTACAAGTTTATTTTCATAATGAAGAAGGTCTTGATGCTGGTGGTATACGTAAAGAATTTTTTCTTTTATTAACAAAAGAAATATTAAATCCAAAATATGGAATGTTTAGTAAGTTAAAATAATTATTAATATGTAATAATAAGAATTTTATTTTATTTTTTTTAAGCTGTATATGAAGAAACAAGTACAATTTGGTTTAGTGATTTTTATGATGAAGAAGAAGAAGCAATGTATAAATTAATTGGAGTAAGAAAATAAAATTGAATTTTATTGAAAATATTCGTATTTAAGAGAGTTTTATAATGAAAAAAATAACGAGTAGTGTAGAAGAAATGATTGGCTTTTAAATAAAATGTTTTCTCAAGTTAAAATAGCTGAAGAAGTTTTATTCTAATGTTAAGAGATAGAGTCAACTGTAAAATAAGATACTTTTAGGTTTTTAAACTTTTGCACAATTAAATGTCTTTTTGGTTACTGAGTGATGCAGAATTGTTCATTATTTCTTTATCTTTTGACGCTAGAACGAAACTTCTTCATCTAGTCTAACTTGAGAAAATATTTTATTCAAAAGCCGACAATTTCCTCTGCGCCACTCGTTAGTTTTAAGATAAAAGACGACAACACAATTTTTCCGAAAATATGCAATTCTACAGAGATTTATATCATGTAGTATCTATCGGCAGCAAAAGAAATCATTAAAATCGGGAGAGAATATCTACAGGGATTTCCTCATCAGTTTAGATCGACTTCTTGTAAATATTTCGAATATTTTCTGCTGTTAAAATGTTTATTGAGTTTGAAATATAATGCATTCTACCTATCAAAATCGAGTGAATATTAAATTCTTATTTATCTGATTGGTAAATGAAAAACATAGTAGATATTGTCAACATTAAATATCCATAAGATGTAGCAGTATAATCATTTATTTTTTTCTTATTTTAGACACTTTGTGCACTCGCTGTATATAATATAACAATAATTGATCTTCCATTTCCATTAGCACTGTATAAAAAACTGTTAAATAAAATTAAAATAGATCTTGATGATGTAAAATCTTTATCTCCTACAGTATATAAAAGTCTCAAAGCATTATTATATTATAAAGAAGATGATCTTGAAAAAGCACTTAGTTATGCATTTGAAATTGAACGTGAAATATATGGTGAAAGACATCGAATTGAATTAAAACCAGGTGGTTCATCAATAATGGTTAATCAAAAAAATAAACAAGAATTTGTTGATTTATATATTGATTATATATTTTATAAATCATGTGAAAAACAATTTCAAGCATTTTCATCGGGTTTTCGTCGTGTTATTAATTCTAAACCACTTGAATTATTTTATCCTGATGAATTAATGTCATTTGTTGTAAGTTTTTTAAAAAAAAATAAATCTTTAAAATTTTTCTATTAAAATTTTTAGATTGGTAATACAAATTATGATTGGAATGAATTTCAAAAAAAAACAGAATATAAAGGAGAATATCATGCGAATCATCCGGTGGTGTTAGTAAAAAACATCAAAAAAAAAGAATTTTTATTTTTTTAACGTTTTTTTTAGTCAATGGTTTTGGCAAGTATTTCATAAATTAGACGAAAAAGATAAAAAGAAATTTCTTTGTAAGTATAAGGAAAATTATTTTCTAACATTTGTATATAGCATGAGAAACTATAATAGATGCGAGAGTTTAGATAGAGATTGATAATTTTTAAACGATTAAAATAAAGCTAGAAATTCATGAATAAATGGTTGTTAGAAAAACAAAGCAATCAGCGGTCAATATAAAGGCTGAGATGATGATTAGCTTGTGAAATGTTGTATCGAAATCTGAATAAATATATCTCATAATAGATTTAAAAGAATAGATAGTTGTCAAAAACCATTCGAAGTATATTGAGATTCCGTGTCGTACACTTAGTTGAACTGCTGCCTATCATCGATCATGCTTATGGTTGCCAGTCTCAACTATCAATGATTACGAAAATTAACTATTTTTCTAGTCGAATTCGAATTGTTTATTAGGAGAATAACTATAGAATTTTTACAGCCTCATCTATATTGAAAGTTTTACCTCACAATTGGGGACTAATTTCAAGGTTATGGCTAGTATAGGCAGTCCGTACACGTCAGCATTATCAAGGATTGTTGAATCTGATTTAAACCTGTCAATTTTAACAGATTTTAAAACAGTCCATTCATTTAAATATAATAAAAAACTTCCCAAAATCGCTATTAGAATACATATTATATTGAATGTTTAACCAGTAATTTTCCTCCGGTGTGAAATAGATAACTAGGACTCCATTATATATTTTCCACGATTAATTATAATCTCATTTTCTATTGAATATATTTTTTTCTTTAGTATTTCTAACTGGTTCTGATCGTGTACCTGTTTTTGGTTGGAGTCAAACACTCGTAAGATTGTTGTTTCTTTAATTTAAAACTACATATATATATTCTATATAGCCAATGACAATTCAACGAAGTCATACAGATGATATACATTTACCTGTTAGTCATACATGTTTTAATATACTTGATTTACCATTATATTCATCAAAAGATATTCTTAAAGCAAAATTATCTGAAGCTATTCAACATAATCAAGGTTTTAATCTTGTTTAAATATATTTTTCAAGAAAAATAAAACGACAAATAATAAAAAATTTATTACCATTCTTATTATTTATATATATATAAACAACCAAGCATTTATATTTTTTATGCTTTTTGTTATTTATCGTTTTTTTTCTTTTAATTTTTTGTTTTGCACACAATCTATTTTTGACTATATATATATATATATATATATAAGAACAGAATTTTTCTTTGTGATAAATTCTTCTATAAGAACTAATTCTATTTTTGTTTTCTATTTTCTTTTTTTTTGTACAAAAAAAAAAAACAACAAAAAATACTTTTATGTTTTGCATGAAAAACAAAATCTCATTTAATATTTTTCAATGACGAATATATTGTAAGTATAAATAAAAAATATCACATTTAACATAATTGTTATTTATAAATGCAAAAATATTCAATATGTTGATAAGTATTAATCATTTGATTGAGAATCTAGATTTAACAAAAAAAGTAACCTTTTTGTCTTTTATGTAAAAGAAAATTATTCTTATAGATAAAAAAAAACAACTTGCCTTTATGATAATCATCTTCATCTATAGCATTTTCTCGTCGATATTTTTTTTTTATTAATGAAATTTTAGTTGTTGTTATAAAAGTTCGATTTTCATTTGTTGTAATAAATGATCGAGTTAATGAATTATTTGGTATTGAATTAGAAAATAAAGCACGTCGATGTAAATCTAAAAGACTTCGTCTTACAATTGATGGTATACGTTGTGGATTTAATAAATTTTGTGATGATATTGTTTCAATACGATTTTGAATTTTATTATTTAATAAATCTAATGAACTACGAGTTCGTCCTAATTCAAGTATACTTGGTGATAACATTTGTTGAGATAAAGATGATTTATTATATAAACATGTTTCACTTGGAGAACGTATATCAATTGTTGTACGAGGTGTTGCATCAATAGCTGGTTCAGATGTAGCACGAATAAAATGTATATATGATGGTTTAGAAAATTCTGTTGAATTATTTGGATAATGTTCATGATGTATTGATGTATTTAAATTTGTTTTATTATATGTTGAATAATTTGGAAATATTGATGGTGGATTACATATTCGTTCTAATTTTCGTGCTAAATTAATAACAGCAAATAACCATAAACCAATTATTATTAAAACAAGAAAACATTCACTTAAACTCATTCGATAAATACTTTCATCCATTATATCTAAAACTAAAAATAAAAAATAGAATATTTAATTAATTAAAGATATTTATTCTCAATATAACATTACAGATTACATCTATTACAGAATATTTCTTGACTTAAGTGATTCTTCAATGTATTCTCAAATAATACAAAGGTTATTATATAAAGATAAAGATCAACATTAATTATATATATATTCATAATTCGAAATTTTAAATGTCATTCCTAATCATAATGCACAATACCGTATAAAAATAAAGCGGAAATACCTCTAGTAACATAATAGACGATGTTTTTCTTTAAGACTATAACAAAATAAAAATAATTGTTTTTAACCATTAATCAAAGAAAAGAAGAAAAAGAAAAAGGTTAATTTTCTCTCTCTCTCTCTTTTTTTTCTATCACTTACCGGAGATTATCTTTAGATAGTCATATAGAATGTTGTTGTTTTTTTTTATAAAATATGAATGAGAATTATTGTATTATTATAGTTTTGTTTTCAATGATGGTCTCTTGAGTAAATTAAATATATATTAATATTACAAAAGAATTTAATTTATCATAGAAACATATATTTCTAACTGGTGATAATAATCGATCTTCGCTTTTTTTTTTTCTTTAATCTTCATATTGTTGATTAAAATGACATTGATTAATACTATTTTTTTTTTTTGCTATTGACTATTTTTAGTAAAGAATATTGATGTTAGAAATCTTATATCATTTCTATCAGACATATGTCAAATACTGACGATTCTGTCATAACAGTTGTAAATTATTACTAAATTTTATGTCTTTCAGAACATTGTAGAAAATAGATGATAATATTTGATTATTGATTAAATTGATTTTTAGGTTGTTTTCTTTTGAGAAAAAAAAACGATATAATATATATATATATATATATATAAGTAACTTTTTTTTCTATTGAATGAGATGAATTCGACTGGAAAGATTTAATTATGAAATAGTAACAAAGAAGAAGACATGTATTTAGTAAACTAATTATTGGAATAAATAGACATCAAAGATTTGAAATTAAGTATAGAAAATTTTAGCTATAAACATCGTATAATAATAAATTTCTATAAAATATATGAATTAGTATTTTCCGATATCATTTCGAAAAATGTTAAGTTGTTTTAGTAGGATTTCGTTTTCTTGTTGTATTAGATGTAACCAACTCAGATCGAGGATAGGTCCTAAACTCTATCGGTAGTGATATTTAGAAATGCATTGAGTACACCGCGTACAGATCGATAGTCGAACTAACAATTGATTTCTATCGAATTTTTGATGGTGATTGAAAATTGCGAAAAAAAAATTTTTGACTTCAAATTCGCATTACCGACATCTTAACATTTGCATAATCGATAGATTATTTTTGAATGTCATGGAAACAATCGTAATATAGAATTCTTTCATATTTTTGTAAAACTCAAAACAAAATATGACATTGTATCACAGTCGAGATTGTATTAAATCATCATACATTGAATCTTTATCTTCTTATTTATTAAATGAAGAAAAAAGGTAAAAAGTTCAATCATTTAAAAATGGATGTTGAATTATTTAAAGACAAGGAATTTTATTATACTTTGCATTGTAGTATATTCTTTTAAACAAAAAATAAATCTATAGAATGAAAAAAACAGTCTGCTTTTATAACAGAAATAGATGACAAAAGTTATCAAAAATTTTGCTTCAAAATGGAAATTTCTTCATATATTATTAATGAATAAATCAACCATTAAATGATTTCATTTTATATTAATTGCTATCCAACTACCTCCATTATGAAAAGTGCATATATAACTTATTAAAACAAATAAAATATTGTGGCTATATATGATTGGTTTGATTGAAAAGATAGATATATATCTTCATTTTCGATCATCATATAATTATCATTCCGTCCTTGATATATTAAAATAAAATGGCCTCACTTGGTTTACATTTATTGACTGTTATAGTTGGAGTTTTATTTATTTTTTTGGGTCATCTTAAATTAACACCACAATTTTTTCCTGAATATCATACACATGCAAAAAATGAATTTGGAAAATTTAATAAAGAATTTCCATTTTATCATCAAACTGGTTGGCGTCCATATGCAAAAAATTATCGTTTAGCTGTTGGTATAGCCGAAGTAGCTTGTGGATTTTTATTACTTCTTGGTAAATTGAAAATTATTTATTTTTAAATAAAATAATTTTTTTTTTTTTTTAAAACAATATTTAGGTTTTGTAGAATCATTAGCAACTATTGTTTTATTAACAATAACGACAAATGCAATAATTACATTTCAAAAATTAAATTATAGCTTTGAATATATTGGTGCATCAATACTAATTGCATTTCTATTAGTATTACGACTTGTTTTAGCATCAAAATCAAAAGCTAAACAAGTAGTTAAAACTGCTAAAAAAAAAGTTGAAAACAAAGTTGAATAATTATAAACGTTAACAAAATAGTAGTTGAAAAATCTCTATTTATTATTTCTTTCATTTTTTTTTTTTATATGTGGTGTTTGTTTTTCTATATAAACAAAACAAAAAATAAGATGTTAGTAGACTCATATGTGAAGATTTTTTAATCATCATTATTAGAAGACTTTTTTTGTTTGTGTGCCTACTGTGATTGTGATAATAAAACATAGCGATTTATCTCAATAGATTTATTGTAAATAATAGATTTACAATAAAAAAAGAACCATATCGATTATGAATGACTATCTTGCATTGTAAAAAGCAACTTTTCAAATAAAAATTCAAATCATTTTTTCAGAAAGAATCCTTTCAAGGGCATAATATGTGTATTTGGTTACTAATAAAGACATTATTTTGCTTTGTATTTACTAAGAAATTTGATATGAAATATTGCAATGTCAAAGATTATTTTAACTGATTGATCATAAAATTTCCTATATTTAATTATCTCAATGTGCAAATGAGAATATAATAACAGCTATGAAATGATCATAAAGATCAATTTTTATAAATATACATATGAGCAATCAATAATGGTTTATTTGCTTGTATATATTGCGATATGCCAGATATAATTAAACGTTTTTGGTGTGGCATCTTTAACAGAAAAAATTGTGTCCAATCAATATTTTTGATATGAATCTACTCCTGCTACGGAATAACAATAATAATAATTGATTCTACAGATGCTATTAGATCTTTAATAAAAATGAAAATTCTACAAATATTTTTTTACTTTTTAATATATATAGAATAAAAGGTAGACTTTTTCTTTTTTTTGTTGTAACGAGTCAGTCTTTATGCTCTAAAATCCATTTTTTAAACAATATGAATATTCACAAATAAAAATAAAATATGAATTAAATGTTTCATTTTTTGAAAATATTTGTAATTCGATAACAAGTATTCGTTATTAGAATAAACAAATAACATGTATTTGATAGAAAGAAAAAACGCCAAAAGAAAGAATATTAAAAGTGCTTTTATTAAAGATTCAATGGTCCTTTCATCGACATTGCGTGAATAATGTGCAGCAGTATTCGTGAATAGCATTAGTAATATTTCAATATGTTTGTTTTCGATGTTTTTTTTTTGGTACCTTAAGAAGCATTTTCAATAACTGTGTTCTTTTTTTTAATATAAACGAGTAAATAATCATCCGGTTTTATACCTATTCACTAGACACCGTTTTGACCATTACTATGGAAGAAAAAATATCAAATAGTACAGTCATTTAAATGAAAAATATTATAAATATTAAAATGTGAAAATTCCTATGTTTTAGAAAAATTGATCCTTTAGAATATTTTACATTTTCAAAAATTTTCGATCGAATTATCAAGCTATTTATTTTTAATAAATAAATCTCGCTTCGATCTGATGTAAGAAAGTCCAGTGTAACTTGTTTTATTTGGTAGATATAAACCACTTATTCGTGAATTTTTGATTTCATCGATTTTATAGTTGTATCGTAGCATATACTCAAATAATAATTATTTATACATCATTTTTCTCTTTATATCATTGTTATCCGATGCAAAAATCTTTTCAAACTTATAGCACTTTATGTATACAAAAAAACAGCGTGAGTATATGCTCCTTGAAATCGACAAACCTTATCATCAAGAGTAAAGTTTGTGGTATCTGCTCAAACTATCAATTTATATTAAGCGCTATTGAAAAATTGCACTAAAAGCTGTTTGCAAACTGATTAATACCCTAATTTTACGAGGCATCTACAGACATTATATAGTCATTCACATAAATTACTAGAACGGTTTCATGACAATTCATTCTATTCTAAAAAATTGCCATCTAACGATAGTTCTCAAACTTTAAACACAAGTTATTGTACTAATGATCTATTCGCCTTTTAGCTTACCGTATAGTAGCCTTCTCCAGGTTTATATAAGTCTCTAGTATTCTGTTCAAACATTTGTGAGTATATGATCAGAGTATTGAAAATCTACCTGACATTTTATATCAGACAGCAACAAGTAAGATACTCGCCGTTGGAAGAGAACGAGGACAAGCTCATGATGCGCAGAAGATGAATACTAATTTATCCCAAATTGAGAATAATGACGAACGTTTGATACTAGAGTACTATATTACGTTATATACGTAATCATTCTTTTTATATCTCGTCTGTCATCGCAATTTAGCTGGTTCTTATTTATTGTACGATAATAAATTAATCAATTACACAAAATGACTTCAATTATATATCAATCATTATAGAAAATACATGCTTGTCAAAGTTAAACAATCTGACTTTGATCTAAAACTTAAGAAATATACTATATATTTGAGATCAATACTTTTCGTCGATTTACTGTTTACCCCAGAAAACAGCTATAATTATCAAGAATTTGGACGAAAAAGAAATCACAATTATTTGAATTTGAATTTAACTAACTTTTGTTCGTAAACTCTGATTAATATGAAATCAATCATTGGAACATATAAGCGACATTATACAATAGACATTATAAACAATAATTGAATAATAAAAGAAATATGATGTTATTATAGATATGAATACAAAAAATCTTGTATCACACGGATAAAAAATTTTTGTGTTTTTAGATATTTTGTGCAATGACATGTTTATATGTAATTAGGTAAATGGATAAAGAAAAAATAGAAGCTTGGGTTTGATAGATAAATAAAACAAAAAAAAAGAAGAAACAAGCAATCCTAGCCTATCTAAAATAATGTTTATAAAAATTGGTAAAAAAAAATAATATAGATTGCTTTATTTTAATAATCGTTACGATGAACAGATCGTGAACGAATTAATGTTGTTGTAACAACTTCAGCACGTTGTTCTGCATCTTCAAGTTCTCGTTCAAGACGACGAGCACGTGTTAAGACTAAATAAAATCAATAGATCTTTCTTTTTTTTTCTTAATTAAAATAAAAAAACTAATTATATTAACCTTGTGCAGCTGATGATTCAGCACTTTCAATTTGTGATTTATAAATACGCATTCTATCACTAGTTTTTCCTAATGTATCAGTAAGTGAAAGAACTTTCGTTTGTTCTTCATCAACTTGACTTAATAATTCTTTTACACGTCGTTCATTACGACGTAATTCTTTGAGAAGTTCTTGATAACGAGCACGTTCTAAATCAATTTCCGTTTCAAGTTGTGCAAGCTAAATAAATCACAAAAAAACAATTTTTTTTAAATAAAAATATTTATTTAAACATACTCGTCCTTCATATTTAGCAGCAATACGTTTTCCTTCAGCACGAGCATATGCTTCAGCTTCATCAATTTTAGCACTACAATCACGTAATTGTTGATCTAATGCTCGTTTTGATGCTTCAGTTTCAGCTGTTTTTTCACGTTCATGACGAATTGCTTCATCACGATGAATTAATTCTGCAGCTAATTTTCGTGCCTAAAAATAAAATAATTTCAAAATGAAATATAATAATTAAATTAAAAATTTCTTTACTCGTTCATCAACAATCTTAATTTCTTGTCGAACATCAGCAACTTCGCTTTGATATTGCATAGCATCAGCTTCAAATTTCTTTCTTTCTGCAATAGCACGATTAGCAAGTGATGTTGCTTCAGTTAAGCGTTGTTCAGAATCATGTAATTCAAGTTCAGTTGTTTTACGAGCTTTTTCACTCTATTAAAATAAATAAAAAAATTCAATAAAATTTATTAAAATAACATACACGATCAAGTAAAACACGTAATTCTTCGATTTCAGCATGAATAATACCTATAAATAACGAAAAGTTTTTTTTTTTTTTTTTTATTTTAAAAAGAAAAAAAAAGTTTTTTTACCAAATCGTTTTTCTGATGCACCAAGTAAATCTCTTGTTGAACTATGTGCTGCTTGTTCTTCAATAAGACGATCTTGTGCTTCTTTAATATTAGCTTGAAGTTTTTTAAGATGATTGTCTAATTCGGCTTTAATTTTTTTAAGTGAATCATAACGAAGACGAATTTCATCAAGTTCATTTTGTAATTTTGATTTAATACGACTTATTTCAGTTTTATAACGTACTTCAAGTTCTTCCATTTGTGATTGCATTTGTTCTAATTGTTTTCGTTGACTAGATCTAAATTTTTTATTTTATATTTTTTTTAGTTTATTAAAAAATTTAAAAAGACCTTTACCGTAATGTTTCAAGTTCTTCTTCTTTTTCAGCAATCTTCTTTTCTAAATCACTACGAAGTTTATCAACTGAAGCATTTAATACATTATATTTTGTTATTTCAATATGTATTTGTTCACGATATTCATCAATTGTTGATGCTAATGATAATTTTTCAGCTTCAAGTTGTTTACGAACACGATCCATGTCAACAATACGTGTATTTAAATCAGATATTTGATTTAATGCAACATCCATTTCATCTAATAAAATATTATTTTATTTAGTAAATATGTTCTTTATCAAAATACAGATTATCGAAGTTTAGTATGGACTTTTTATGGGATGAGATATACAATCATGAAATAGGATCGACTGCGTTAAATTAAGAACTGACTTAACTAAAGAAAAGGTCGAAAAAAGAAAAATCGACGAAAAGCAGTACATTTTTTTACTCAATTTGTTATATTACTTAATCAAATGAATATATATTTTTGTTCATAGTTTCCTACAAGATTATTATTTATTTATGTATATCTCTTCTATACATCGATATGAATAGATGTGCTAGACCATCACTTGATAGCTATCAATAGTGCAAAATTTGAAAGATAATATTAATTATTTCATACCTTGTAAACGACGTTTATCTCGTGTAATAATATCAATTTGTTCGGTAAGTTGTTCATTTAAACTTTTAACTTTAAATAATTCACTTTGATAATTATTATTAGCTTGTAATGCTGATTCAAGTTCAGCATTTAATTGACTTAAACGTTGACGAGATTCATCAACTTCTTTTTCTAATTGTTTATTACGTCGAACAGCTTCATCAGCTCGTTTACGATACTTAATTAGAAAGAAAAAAAAACACAATTTTATAATAAATTTATTTATTATATGTTTTTTTCTTTTATTTACTTTCTCAACTTCACCACTAAGTTTATCTAATTCACCTTGAAGACGTTGTTTTGTTTTTTCAAGATTACTTGCTTTAGCAAGAACTTCAGTAAGTTGTTCTTGAATTTCAGTAATACGTCCATTGAATTTACGTCTAAATAAATAAAAAATTACAAAAAACAAAAAAAAAATTTCTTTTCTTATCTATTTTCAAACCTTTGATCTTCAATTTCTTCATTTTTTGATTCAATCTCTCTTTCTAATCGATCTCTTAAAAGTCTTGTTTCTTCTTGAATTTTAATTAAAAGTTTTTGTAATTCAACTTTAGCATCAATTTCATCTTCAAGTTGTAATTTTGTTGATTCTAAATCCATTTGAAATGTTTTTACTGTTGATTGTAATGTTCGATTTGTCTAATAAATAAACAAAAAAAAAAACTTAAATTAAATTAAATTAAATTTTCTATCTCTTACAGCCATTTCAGATTCTAAATGAAGACGTGCTTCTTCAAAATCACCTTGTGTTCGTTTATAAATTGTTTGTATTGATGTTAATTCAAATTCAAGTGTTTCAATTCGACGACTAAATGTTAAATTTTCTTCAACAAGATGAGCTTTGGCTGAATTAGCATCAGTTAATTGTCGAATAGCATCATCAACTTTGCCATTCATTTCAATTAATTTTGCTTCTAATTCTTTACTAACCGATAAAGCTTGACTTTTACCTTTTGCTAATGATTCAACTTCATTTTTTAATTCTTCAACTTCAATAAGAAATACTCGATTTTCTTTTTCATATCTAAATATAAAAAAATCAAATAAATATTTAATAATATAATTCTAACTTTGTTCGTCCTTTGCTTAATGCTTCAACTTGACTTGTTAATTCAGTTACTGAATCTTGAAAACGACGACGAAGTGTATTATGACTTTCATCACTTTCAGCTGATTGAAGGTCAATTTTTTGACGTAAATCATGTATTTCTTGTTTTAAACTATTCAAATATTTTGAAATTATTTTATATTAAAAAAAAAATTCTATATAAAACAAACCGTTTATTAGCTTCAACTTCTCTATCACGTGCATTTGTCATTTCATCTAATTGTTGTTCAATTTCATCAAAATCAATACGTAAATTTGTAAATTCTTTTTCTTGACGATATCGAACATCACGTTCTAATTTTAATTCTTCTTCAATATCACGTAAGCGACTCTATTTTATTTTTATATTAAATAATAAAGATATAGAATTTAACATTTTTTTAAAACTTACTGCTAAAATTGCTTCAGTCATTTTTGATTGTCTAAAAACGACAAAAAGGATTTATTAATATATATAAAGAAAGATCGGATAATTAAACTTAAATAGACTTTTTACTACTCATTAAAATCGATTTAATGATTGAATATGTTTCTCATAAGCCTATTGCTAAACTCATTAAATAGATTACTCAATTCTAAAGTGTTAAATAAAGATTACCCATTTTTTTATATACAAAAAAAGCAATGTTTCTACAATTTTAGCATGTTTGTTATTTCAAGAGAATCAAAGTTGCCGACGGACATTTGATGATACTTTTAAGTGCATTATGAAACCTAATATTTTCATCATGCTGACTGGTCCTATAAACTAATAATTATCGAATTACGAAATGAAAAATTAAATTCTGAATAAAATATGAATAATTCGTTTTTGAAAAAAAAAATTCAGTAATTTTATGTAGAATTAATTTTTCTATTCAATAAGATTAGAATCAGCATCTAAATCAATAGTTAAATACTCCAAGGTAAGAAAACAATGGTATGCTGCTCATTATAGACCACCCATTATATTCCATGTTAAAGCAGACAACCTTTAGAAATGATTGTTTATCTATAATTCCGGATATAGCATCGATCTGTCATAGAACATCTCTTGCTTTATTACTAGAATTCCTTATCTGACTCAATCATCGTAAATAGTTCATCAAATACTGTCTTATATTTTTAATATAAAATAAATTATTATGATGATATTAAAAGCATACAATAGTTGAGATGAATAAACATCTGGATTAATCTTATAAAAAAAAAATCAATGACATCTAAAGAAAAAAAACAACTTCGATTAACAATAAAATGCCTAGAATTGTATGAATTGATAATACTCATTTGTTCATATTCAGTTCATTACTTCTCAATTGTATAATATACCTTATATAGTCAAACGACAAATGTTGTTGATGTTGTTGTTGTTATTGTGCGACAAGAAAGCCAAAAAACGACCGTTTGAGAGTGTATCTTCCTATCCGTTGTCGTCTCGAAGAAGAAAGAGGAAAAAAGTCTTATTCTAAATACATCGTTTATTCCCATATACATATATAGTTCTTTTTCTCTTTTGGTACAAGCAATATCGATGATCTAATGTAACATATAAAAAAGAAGCGTTATCATCATCGGAGGAGTTTTTCTTTTTTCTTTTTCTATTCTAAGCAAACATGTCGTTTCTGCATTTCATCATTATCATAAACAACAACAACAAGGCGTTATCCCTATCCATTTATTCTATATAGAAGAGAAGGAAAAAAGAAGAAAAAGAAAAGGTCTTATTAATCTATGACCTTGAGAATCATTCTATTTATGAAATAAATATAAAAAAAAAAATCTTTACAAAAAAACAAATAAAAAATAAAAAAAAAAAAAGAATTAATTTTCATAATCTCCTTTCAATGAACTCATATCATAATTTGGATAATAATTTTCTGTTTCATTTTCATTTGTATCAATAGGACGACTTAAAGATTTCGAACGATTTCGACTAGGTGATGTGCTTGATAAATAATTTGATGATTGATCTACAATAGCTTCATAAACATTATCACCAGGTTTATCTTCTTTTGATAAAGTTGATTCACTTTCATTTGATTGTTTCTAAATAATAAAAAAACCTTATTTTTTTTTTTTTTTAAATTATTTTTATTTTAAACTTACACGTTCAGCTATTATATAATCATCAGAAGAATTCGATGGTAATTGTCGACCTGTTAAAACTGTATTAGTATTTTTTAAATTTTCTTTTGTTTGGTCAATGCTTTTTTGACGATTAATAGTAGAAGGTTTTGCTTTTGGTTTATTTTTTTGTGTCATACTGTCATAAACTAATGTAGCACCACTACCAATTAATTGTTTAACAACGGATGTTGTTGATGGTGGTGGATAAAAATATCTTGGATAACTAACAGGTGGACCTGATTTATCTCTCTGAAGACGATTATTTTTTATTGCTGGTCGACTATTTACTGTTTCGTTACTAGATGATCGTGGTTTGAAAGTATTTGTTTCATCTAATTAAATTGAATATTTTTATAAATAAAGAAAAAAAGAAATAATTTATTTATCTTACAATTAGGACGAATAGGTAACGTTAGTCGTGATCTGTGACTTGAACGTCCATCATTATCATTACTTAAACTTCGAGTTGAGAGACTAGCTACCTAGATAAAAATTGATATATAAAAAAATATTTCTTTTGAAATTTCTATTCTTATTATTTACTCGATGAATTTTTCGATTATTAGATGAATATTGTGAACGATTTCTAATACTATCATTTGTTGTATTATGTGATAACATTTGATCAAATTTTTGTTTTAATTGTTTAACAATTGGACTAATTGATTGACTATCATTAGCCTCAGATGAATTATATGGATTAAACTTAATTAAATATAAAAAAAAAAAACTTTTGCTTTTTTTAGATAAAATAAAAAATATTTGATTTTACATCTTGATTATATGAATTCGATAGTTGAAAAACAACATTAGTTGTATATCGTCGTGAAGGATCACGTTTCTTTGATAATAAAATATATTAATAAGACAAAAAAAATTTTTTTTGTTTTTATTATTATTATTATTATTTACTTGACGATCAGGACCGACTGTACCATTAAGTAATTGAGGTAAACGTATTTCCCATTTTGATTTAGGTATATTGGAATCTAATGATGGTCTATAAATTGGTAAATAAGGTCTTTGTTCTATATAATAGATTAAAATAATAAATAAAAAAAGATAAAATATTAAATATTTACGTGGTGGTTTTTCTTGAGGTGGTGGTTGATCAATATATAATGGTTTTTCTGTAAATGATCTTTGATCTTCATCATCGGATTGTAAAGAATTAAGGCTTGTCTCATAAAGATTTCGCCAATCTTTAATAATAAAATAAAAAAAAAAAAGAATTTTTTTTATAGAAAAAAAAATTTACTTTGAATAAATTTATTTGATGGATTATTATCTATATTATTTTCTTCATTATTATCATTTGAAATTCTTTTTGTTATAGGTAAATTAGGTAATGATACAACTGGTAAATCATCTTCATCATGTTCATCAGGATCCATTTATAAAACGAATCTTTTATTTAATATCTACGTTTTGTTGATACGAAATAAAACTCAGAGTATGTTGATAAACTTTGTCTTTTTAGTAAAACGAAAAAAAAAAACGAATAGATATTATATAAAGTGTATGTAGATATATTCTCATGGAAAGATAAAAGACAAAAAAAAAAGATATATATAA
>JAJEKB010020989.1:1336140-1427702 GCA_022393335.1 Macrotrachela quadricornifera | reverse complement strand
TTTTTTTTTTCTTTGATTAAATTAGCTTATGAGAGATTCTTCTAATAAAAATGAATCAACTAAAAAATCTCGATATAGAAGAGGAGGGTAAGTATTTTTATTTTATTCACTTTATTTTATTAAATATTTTGAATATTATATATATATAGATTTTTTAAACTTTGTTGTCCATGTTCACCTCTATGTAAACTTTTATCAATAATTGGTTTGATTGTTCTTGGTGGAATTATTGCTGCAATTCTTATAGCTTTATTATCATCAGGACAAACAGCAACAACAACAAGTAAGATTATATACATATATTTTTATTTTTTATGAATAAAAACTTATTACATGATTGACTAGTGGGTATATACAGGATTAATTAAAATTATTGAAATTAAAATAAATATAGAAATAAGAACTTTATGTATAATTTATATTTTATTCGTTCCTAGAAATACTTTACCTGGTATACATGATAGTTTATTTTCATCTTTGAATTAATTAGTATTTCTTTGTTATAAGAATAAAAGTACATTTTCATTATAAAATGAAATTTATTATGCAATTGTATGAAGCACGTAGAAGTTTTAATTATATGAATAATATATTCGAATTATATGATCATGAGATGAAATAAAATGAAAGAAAGGAAAGAAAAAATTTTGCTACAACATATTTCGTATTAAATATTCTTAATTAAATCAAATGCACTAAACAAAAAAGAACAATGAGAATAATAAATTCGATGGTAGTCGAGTACGAAATCACGATTTAGATATTTTCGAATATTCGTGTGAGATGACCTTGTTTGCTGTATCGAACTTACATTGATTTGATGAAAGAGTTTATCTAGAGATGTTGAGAAAATCGGTTTTTTTTAAACAATTGTTTGGATCAATCATCTAATAGAATTCGCAAAGAAGTCGAAAAGTAGACATGGCGAAGTTCATTATTATGTAACCTTCACTAATCCTTATCAACATGTTTTGAAAAAAAAGAAAATCGATTGTCTTTCTGATTCATTATCTATTATGAGATATTCACACAGTTATATACATAAAATCAGTCATTTAGTAAAAATTATCTTATAACACAAATTTCATCAAAAAATCATGTTTTTTAAGACCTATTTGTAAGTGAACGAAACCTAGCCATAGGCTTCTAATAACAAATGATTTCGGTTCAGTCTCAATATTCTCATCTCCCTTTCTAGAGGATATCTAGGCTTCGCCCAAATGCGAAATAAGGTGCGCTGACGTTTGCTCTCAAGAAATCAATTTTTATAGAAAGGTATCCTATATTTGCTCTGTTTATAAAGTGATAGAAATTGAAAAAAACTACAAATCACTGGCGTCGTTTTATTGATTAATTATCTATTCAGTGAATCTTTTGTGGTTTATTAGATCTTGAGACAGAAACGCGACTAACTCTTTACACTCCCTTCATTTAAATTATTTCGACCATGGACAATAGTATCGCCAAACTTTATTGATGAATCCAGATTTTATTTTGGGCAAACAAAGTGTAATTTTGAAATTTCGACTCGATTTGTATCCCATTCGATACTTCAATTTTGATGTTTGGACGACAATAAAACGTCGTTCCATTTTCCATATTATAGCGTCATAAAGGATGGACTTTGGATGCCTTTATCGAGAAAAAGAAACTAGATGACACTCGAGTTTCACTTGACTACGAAGTGGGATGCGAGAACGAGAACTTTAATTATCGAGAAAGCGAGAGTTTGTTAGAATAATAAACATTCATTTCAACGATTAAATATGAATTTCGATCTATCATTTAATTCAGATTGAGAAATTCAATTTGCAAACATAACGAAATTTGCCACTACGAAAATTCCATCGGTAGTTATAACCTTGTTTCAAATAAACATTATCGAATGATTGTTTAATTATTTGTATGATTCAAGATTATCAGCGATGTATCCAGCTGTTATTAAAGATAAAATTTATAATAGAAAGAGAATGGCACCTAACTCTCAGTCTCGTTTTCATTTTATTCAACTCAAATAGTAAAAGAATACAGTCTAAAAAAATTTGTCTTTTCTCGAATCTATTTGTAAACAAACGGAAGCTTGTAATAAGGATCTAAAAACGAAAGACAACGAATCAATCTCGATACTCTAATACCATGTTTGAACTATGTGTTTTTTAGTAAAAGTTGGTTTGTGCGTAAGTAAAATATTTATCAAATCAGATGAATTTTGACGTGGCTTCATAGAAATATTGTGTGAAACATGTATAACTTCTTTAACACTACGTGAAGATAAAATCGTCACTGGATAAGGAACTTTCAAAAGTTAATAATATACGCAATCTTGTTTAAATTATTTTTTTAATTAAATTTTTTTGTTTAATGCAAATTAAAATGTAAAAATCTAAAATAAAACAAATAAATTTCATTTTAAATTTTAAAAAACCGAAATTAAAATATTTCAACAGGAAATTATAAGAAAAAAACAGCTCTTTTAGTGTAACCTAATTAATCAATACACGTATTGCCATACATAACTATGAAACCTCCGTGAGAGCTTAGATACAAATTTTCTCTAGATGTCAGATATTTATATTTCATTCTGATTCATTATCTGTCATCAGAGATGTATTCATAGCTGTTATACAGAATATCTGTTGTTTAGAAATAATGGTGTCTATACCTAGTGATAAGGATCTAAAAAAACACATCAATGGTTCAATTTGAATATTTTCATTTCACGTTTCAACGAATTTTTTCTGATTTTTCGTTCTTGAAATCATCGCGACATAAAACAACAACTTTTCATGTGTATGTAATGTACATAAAAACCAAGAAGACTCGCCAAGGAATTCAATAATAAGAAAGACTACATGAATGCTGTGCTTCGCACCGCATTATAAAGCTTTAGCTTTGAAAAAATTATAGTGATTGAGGAAACTCTTTCTATTATATTAATACAACATTAATTTGTTTTATCTTATTCGAATAATTAAATATAAATTTCAAAATTATAGTTACTACAACTACACAAACAACTGCAACAACAAGTACAACTACAAGTGTAACAACAACAACCTCGACAACAACATCAACAACAACCTCGACAACAACATCAACAACGACCTCGACAACAACATCAACAACAACATCAGTAACAACTACAACGACTAGCGTAACAACAACAACCACTACTACAACCACTACTACAACAACGTCAGTTACTACGACAACAGTAACTACAACAACATCATCAACAACGTCAACCACAAGCACAACGACTAGTGCAACAACATCAACTACGACAACTACAGTAACTACGACAACATCGGTTACTACGACAACAGTAACTACGACAACATCAACAACAACGTCAACTACAACCACAACGACTAGCGTAACAACATCAACTACCACTACTACAGTAACTACGACAACATCGGTTACTACGACAACGGTAACTACATCAACATCATCAACAACCTCAGCAACAACCACAACAACAAGCGTATCAACATCAACGACAAGTACAACCGTAACTACGTCAACATCAGTTACCACGACAACAGTAACTACCACAACATCAACGACAACAACAACAACGACTCAAACGACGACAAGTAAAACAACTTCAACATCTACAACAACAACAACAACAAGTAGAACTACACAAACGACAACAACAACAGGTAAATTAATCCGAAAAATAATATTTTAATCAAAATGAATATTAAACTTTATTGCAGGTATACCATGTTCACCTTCATGCAATTCACAACAAACATGTATAGAAGCTATATGCATAAATGTAGGACAACTTGCTGTCGCTTTAACATGGTCTCGTTCAGGTGATGGTGATATTGTAATAAGGACACCAAATGGTCGAGTTATTTCCTATAAGAATCCTGGTCCATCAAATACAGATAGAGGAGTATTAGATAGAGACGATCGATCCAATAAAGGTCCGGAAAATGTTTATTGGCCAAATAGTAGTACTCCACCACCAACAGGTACATATTATATATGTTTTGAACCATATTCAATCAGTCCAACTATAAGTACTAGTAATCCATTAACCGTTGTTTATCGTATTGTACGTCCATCTGGTGATATTATGTATTTTACACGAACATTTACTTCTGTTCTGAAAGATTCATACGATTGTGACGCAACTTCAAGTACGCTTGTAGGATCATTTACGTATCCATGATATTGTGTACTAAATATACTTCTTATTCTATTTTGAAAAAAAAAGTAAAATGAATATAGGCATTCAAATAATATGATTTCATACAAATATATAACATTTATTCAAATACAAAAAAAAAAATTTAATAATAATATTATTTCTATTAACAGTTATACCAATTATTATTAATATGATTCGGTTTTCCAATCATAAACAACAATTGATTGAATACATTTAATTAATTCTTTACCAAATATATGAGACGTAAATGTATAGAAATAAAATGAAGTGACTGGAAATAAATAAAGCATTAATTCCGTTATAAATGATTATTTGATCGATTAGAAATTCTTGTTGATTTTGTATTAAATACTAAATAAATATAATATAACAAATTATTTCTATATATAACGTATAAAGTACTTGATAATTCAGTGCATTTTATTGATGAATACGTAATACAAGTTATGCTCGTCTCTCTCGTTTATAAGTAAAGATTTCAACGAATAAAATATGCACATATAATCATAATCATTGTTGGAATAATACCATCTCCAATAAAAACATAAATACTTTGATAAAATGCTGTTCCCATATTATTTATAATATCACATATATTTCCTTCGATTTCATAATATATATGTCTATGAAAACATATATAATTGATCAAAAAATTATGATTATACGATATATTATACTTTTTTTAACAAAACTTCTTAATTTAGTTTTATCTGAAGTTAATGTATAATGATCAAAACATGCGAAAAGCAATAAACCAACGTGAAAGCATAAGATGTATATTAAATCTACAAAAGTATACAGTAAAAAAAAAGAAACTTAATATCATTATATACCTTCTATAGTAATTTTTTCATTTGATATAATTAAATTTGAAATTTATGCTCACAAATACAACATGATGTTTTTCATAATGATCAACGAGAAAATATAATAAAATTGAATAAGCATTCGATTATACCAAATATTAACCATATTAAATAAATATAAATCGTCATTTGTTGTTGAATAACAGCAAGTATATTAATTAAAAATGATGACATTTTAATAAAATATTTCTAGGCAAGAAAAGTATACATTATATGACTTTAGATATAACGATTCTTACCTGTAGAATAGATATTTTCCAAATATTTCTTCGCTTTTTTAAATTTTTTTTCTTCTCGTTCTTCATGTTGATTTTTCTTTTGATCTGAGCTACTAATGTCATACATACAAGATGTTGCAGCTATTTTAGTATTCATCGCTTATTAATATTATAGCTCTATATACTTTAGAGATGATTTCTTTTACTGAAATAATTATCTTAAATTGGGTTATTATGATTCTTTTTTTTTTGCAAAAAATAGAAAATAATTTTACAAACTAATAAGAAGTCATTAGGTAGTTGATCTTGTTTATTTCATTCTATTTTATTATTTCAGTAGTTTTAATAGATAAAATTTTTTTTTAAAATAATCTAGTAAAATTTAAGAACATCTTTCAAAAATCTTTGAATATATAACACATAATTAGAAGTCTTGTACATAGTTTTTAATGTTCATTACATTATTATTTCTCGATGAATAATATGTAATAAACACATTCATTTTATTTTGAAATTGTTCAATGAAAAAAAATTTTTATACAATTAGAAAACAAAATAACGATATCTAATACAGTCATAAACAATTGCAGTTTTAGTATTTTTAAGATTTCTTCTTTATTATTGCTGTGATTCAAATATTCTTTTTTATAATTAGATCCTAAGATTGTCGTAAATATATTTGAAGAAAGATGAAAAGTAAAGACCTACAAAAAGCTGTAAAAAAATAATCAGTTGAACGTAATGAACAGCCGTTCGTTGCATCACATTTTTCCATCAGTTACTTCACCCTATGATAAAAATAAAATATATTAGAGATACAGCGTGAAAAGCTCTACAACTTACATAGGATCGCTTGTTTTATAGTTGCACTTTTTATTCTCAAAAATGAACAAAAACTTGGGCGGTTAAATCGTTTGGTATATTTTGTTTTTTAATAGGACAATATGATAACAAAATATTAGATATTTAGCATGGCTATTTATTACGTCCCACTCGCTATTTTTTTACAACTTTTTATGTCTTTATTCTTCATCTTTTTTCAAATATATCTAAAATAGTTTTAGGATATATTTATATATGGATTTGTAGAGAATTTCAAGTTCTATCTTCTAATAAAAAAGTATATGAATCATAGTAATAATAGAAGAGAAATCTTAAAAGTACTAAGACTGCAATTATTTATGGTTGATCCACTTTTTTTATTAGTAATAATTTTTCATATTTATTAAATTTTTTTAATAAATAAGAGTATAGAATCTAGACATCTAATCTAATATTCATAATTTATTTCTGTAATCTTTCTATATCTATCAATGGATTAGTTATTCAATAATTACTACATATATTCACTTCTATCTTCTATGGTTATGTATCTGTGAACTATTGAATTCTTTTTTTTATTAATAGATTTTATCAAAAGATTATCTATTGTAAGCAGAGATTTAGAGCAAAAAATGACAAACAAGAGAAAAAAAAAAGACAAGATATTAAAACAAAAAATAATTTAAATAAAATGTATAAAATAATAACAAAATTAAATCATCTTTATTTATGAAAAAAAAGCACTCAAGAAGCATGGCTAATAATAGAAAATTCAATTGTTTAAAATGTTTATTTTATATCTTATCTATTATTTCAATAGAATGTGGGTGTTAGAACTTCTAAATAAGAATAAAAAATAATTTATTATTAACATATAAATTATTTTAATATTATTATTGGCAGCAAAATAATAAAAATTTCGAATAAACTTATTAATAAAAATAAAGATTGTAATTTTCACTATTATAAGTGCTTAGTTATATATATTAAGTAAAATATAATTTTATTCAGCAAAAATAAAGAATTGTATAATTAATAACAACTAAACCACTTATAGAAATTTCTGTTATTGATATAAAAAAATTAAATGAAACTAATGATAATTTTCTAATATATTTATTTCGAATTTATGCGATCCTAATACTATGTTCTATTATGTTTTTCATTTATATTATGATAGACAAAATTGATAGAATTAAAAATTCGATTTGATTGTCAAAGAAAAGTTAGATTAATTAAAACAATCGATATTGTTAACGAAAATAGCAACTACTTAAATACTTTTTCATGCTATAAAAATTATGTCATTCTAGATAATTAATTAATGATTCTCCAGTAAATGATGAGGGTCATCTAAATATCGAAATATAACCGTAGTTTAATACTCAAGTATAAAGGACTAAAGTAAACTGTCGTAATTGTTACTTTTTAATCACGATTTCTCATAAAAATCTACAAAAATTACTTTCTGAGTCTGTCTACGATTATAGAAAAGGAAATAGATCAAATAATTATTTTACTTTTGAAATTAAAAATAAGAACACGGATTTATTATATATTAAATCAGCTGAATAGAAGTATATATAATCCTATCAAGATATTAAAATGTTACACAAAATTAGTCTGAAGAAGTAGGTGTTAATTTATTTAATGAATGACAAACTAATTTGTTCTTGTAAAAAAAAAATTTATTTCGATGTAACATGAATAACACTTAATGATACAAATTACTTATATAATTTATCTTATAAATCGATTGATTTTGAATTTATTTATTTTTGTTCATAAATTGAATCTATCATAGAATTTTTCAATTCATTGTATTACAATTCGAAATATTTATTTGAAGAATTACACAATAAGCAATTATTTGAATATTCCTTTGCACTTATAATTATATACTAAGAGATATATGATATATGAGAACAATTATTCAAAAAATATTTTTGACCAGACATATCAATAGAGGACAGGTTAGTTTTAATTTCTTTGATAAAAAATAGATTTTCATAGGATTAATTCAATGATGTTATTTTTACTAAAAGTCAATTAAAGAATAGTAACAACCTACACAATGACATGAATTTAAAAAAGAATTAGACTTTGACATCGAAGATAAAATCCAATAAAGATCGACGAGGCGTTACTTATCAAATTAATACAATAATTCTAATTAGAGAAATTTTTTACTAATTTTATACATTAAAAAATTGTTTAATAAAGACGGATGATTAATTTTAGATATTTCAGTAAAATTTTTCTATTATTTCTTTTTTTTTTATTTTTATTTAGAAGCTAAAAAAGAAAATATTATTTGACAGTAAGAAATCTTAATCTTTTTTAAATTATTTGTTATTCATTTTTCAAATGAATATTTATACAAACTACTAACACCCACTAGGATTTATCAACGAGTATTTAAGTCTGCTCAATTTTTATGATTTTATCATTAAAGAATACATTTAATAATAGTCATTCTTGAAATAACAAACAAAGTATTGAATGGTATGTTAAAAATTAGAATTTTCTTTTTGAAATTTTTATATTTTTAGAATCTAAAAACTGGTTTGCAAATAAAAGAAAAGATTTTTAATATCTTTTTTTTTTATTAAGGTATATAACCAGTTTTTAGATTTTGAAAAAAAATCTAAATTTCAAACTAATCAATTTTTCATTATATCATTCAATGCATTGTAAGTAATTGAAGAAAACTATATGTATGATATAAAAATAACTGTTACATGTAATAGAATTTTCTTTTTTTTTTTATTCATGAAAATTCGATTAGAAATGTTCGACAAATTGTTTTAAGAATTTAATATCATAAGTAAATAGGTTTAAGAGAATTTTCAAGGATTTGACTAGCCTTTTAGTTATATTGTAGTTGATGAAATATACATGTATTACAAAATCTCTTGTTTATACATAAAGTACTTGATGACTTTATCAGAATGATAAGTTTGAATAAACCCTTTTTTTTTGTTAAGTAATCTAGTATTTTATTACGTTAAAATTCTAATATAATAAAGTAAATGTTTTACAAATGAGATATTCATAATTTGTTGATAAAACTATGTATATATATTTTTTCTAAATTTTAGTATTATAAAATATTGTCTTCATATTATTAATCACACTTATCATGTATTCTCCATTTATTTTATTCATTACATTAGTTATTGTTAATCACATCGATGGAAATACAATTCCTGCCTCCACGACAAGTGTAAATTGTTCTATTAAATATGGTACCCGTTTACTAAATGAAGGTGAAAAATTAATGATCAAAGGAAAATTACATAAAGTTGAAGAGTGTCATCTTCAACGAGCTTATCAAACATGTGGTACTCATCTTTGGGTTATGCTTAATATTGTTTGTGAAGCTATTGATGTACATAAACGACGAAATAAGCTTACTAATCATGTACGCAGATATGCACAAGAAAAATTACTTTCTGAAGCTTGCTGTGATACTTCCTGTACTATTGCTGAAATGACACGTTATTGTCCATCATAAGGAAAACATCTGTATTTATGTTAAAAAAAAACCCTATATTATTGTATTTTTAACTATTGAATCAAATAAATGAATTCCAAAAATTTAAATTCTTTTCTATTTTTATATTGATGAAAATTTTTACAATAATATCAGGTGTATCAAAAGTTCCTTTCGCTTAAGTTTTTCGTTTATCTCTACTTTTCCAGAAAAATAACGGCAGGTGCAGCACATTATATTTCAACTTTCATTCACTTAATATATTGTTTTAAAAAATTAAAAAATACCAGAAGATTGAGCATGAAAAGTTTTACAGTTTACATAAGACTGTTTGTTCTATATTTGCACTTTTTGTTTTCAAAATGAATAAAATTTTGAGCGATCAAATTTGAACTGTGTAAAAAAATTATTTTTTTTAGTATCACATGAGTTCATTTTTTGTTATTTTGTCGTTTCATGAGTAGCTGCCTAGTTCGAGTTCGAATATGAATGAACATTCAAAACAGGAATACTACTAGACTTTTCAAGGAATAAATTTAGTTTAAGTTTAACTCTAAGGTACATAAAAAAAAGAAATCAAGAATCAAATCCCCCTATACAGAGGTATTTCCTTTCTCTCTCACCACAGCTTGCACTCCTCTCTTTAGAAAGAAAATGCTCTCCTTAACTTGTGCCGCCTCATTCTCCAGAGAGCCATACGTTTACCTCCCCATTCTCAGCTTGCACTCCATTCCTCTGTTGAAAGACATATGCTCTTTTTCTTACAGCATACATATGAATTATGTTAAAATTAAACTAAAACTAAAACTTTTCCTAACTTCCTCCAGTTATATTCGAATTCGAATTCGAATTAGGCAGCTCATGTAGAGATTACGTTCAAATTAATTAGATAATTCGATAAATTGATTAATAGTCATTTGTTAAAAGTGATAATATATTAATTTAAAAGACAGAGTACTTTTTAATTCAGAAACTTAATTAATTTTAAATTAGATAAAACAAATTTTTTAAAAGTATTCTTTCATCGGAATAGATACTATTTTATTAAGTTAGGAAATATTCATATAATTTAGATACAGATTGCTATATTTTTATGTATTATATTAAATGTATGCCTTTTCTTTTTACACTAGCCAAATTCTTTTTTTTTTCCTCATTTCATCTATAAAATAAACTGTTCTTTGTAATTGTAGAGCTTTTCAGGTTCTATCTTCTAGTATATTTTGTTTTTCTAATACAATGTACAGCCATTCAACTTGCTACATTCGTTATTACTCTGGAAATAAAACTCTATTTTTTCGTATTTCATTGAAAGACGATATCTTGGAACAATACTTATGAAATTTGTTTGTATAAAAAAAATTCTATGCATCAATCTATTATTTAACAAAAGTAGAGGTTGATGAAATTAAATTAAATAGTAAAGATAAACAAAAACTTAAGTGAAAGGGACTTTTGGTACATCCGGTATCTTTGTAAATTATATTCTTCGATATAAAAAGATGGTTTTTATTTCACGTTATAAATATCGATTATTTCCATATTGCTAAATACTACTCATTATTTAATCCTTTAACGACCGGATAGTCGTAAAATATCCTACTGCCCTACGGGAAAATGTTGCCATTTAGTAACACCCAGTTGTAAAGGGTTGAAATAATAATGATGAAAATAGATTTACTACAGTTTGCTTAAAGGCTTCAATAGAATCCGATAGAATTATTCTGTAATCCACTGTAAATGTAATCTTCTTCAATAATATCACCAATTGACAAAGTAACAACGTGACCTCCTATCAATCTGTAGTAAAATAGAGACGAAACATGCAATTATTTCCATCTACTATAAGCCAAAATTTTCAATTTATTTCATAAATAAAATCCGATTTTATTCCATATGTTACATTATTTCTATAGGTTCTTTTTTTTTACAAGTATTGTTTTACACTTATAACTCTAATATTTAAGTCATAGATTCTATAGAATTATTTATTAAATTTTGCGTACAAATTTTACAACTTTTTTAATTAGTCCTCTTCTGAAAATAATCAAAATAAAATTACCAAGATTTTTTTTATTCTTTATTCAATTAATTAAATTTATTCAAAAATTAATAACATTCAATTAATTCTTTACGGTTGGATGTTATCAAATGGCAACATTTTCCCGTAGGGTACTACGATATTTTACAAATATCCGGCTGTAAAGGATTAATGAATTAATTTTATCTTTAATAACTCATCAAAATTTTATAATGAAAAAATTATCAAATGAATTATATTAATGTAATTTTTTAAATCGTTTTTTTTCTTGCTTAGAATAGTTAAATAATTATCATATTTTTATAAGTAGCATTAAGATTCTCAAATTTATTTATTCGAATAATATAAAACAGAAAGATTTGGGATTTTTTTTGTAAAAGAAAAACATATTAATACTAGTAATATTTTTTGCTTACGAATATGATATTTGACAACAAATATGGTATCTATAAAAAGAATACATTCAAGTAATAGAAAAGTACTTATGATTTTTGCTTTTCTTAATTTTATTTCCAATAGCCATAAAAATGCAATACAGTACTACATAGTTATCTACTTGTAAAACTTCAGTCTTTTTAATTTACTGAAAACTTTTTTAAACATCTGATTACTATATAACAATATATAATACCTTTTACATTATTCATTTCAAATAGTAATATAAAATGCTATACTAAATAGGAATGAGAAATTGAGATATCCTTTCTTTTAATAATATAATAGTTTTTTTCTTTTTTAGTTTTCAAACAAACTTTTATCATAATATTCAGTCAAATTATCATGTTCTTACCTGGGTTTTTCTTATTTTTATTATGTATGTTGCATCAAACTAGTGCTAATCAAGATACTTTATCATCTTTAAATGTAAATTGTTCTGTTGAATATGGTGGACGTTTATTAAAAGAAGGTACTATAATGACAATAAGAAAAAAATTATATAAAGTCGAAGATTGTCATCTTCAACGAGCCTATCAAACATGTGGTATTCATCTTTGGTCTATACTTAATATTGTTTGTGAAGCTGTGGAAACAGAAGAAACAAATAGACTTCATTATATTGTTCGTAGATTTACAAGAATAAAATTACTTAGTGAAGCTTGCTGTTTAGATGTATGTACTGTTTCTGAAATGACACGTTATTGTCCATAATAAAAAAAAAACAATGAAAGTCGAGACATTTTTGTTTATATAAGTGTTTTATTGTATTATCCTATTAATGAAATAAATATTTAGAAAAAAATCTAATGTATATAAGTAAATTTTCATAAATGATAAATAATTCGAATATTTTTATTGACATTATTTCAAATAGATCAATCTAAAGAATTTAAATGTAATGTATTAGAGAATCAGTATTGAAATATTCATCGATATATAAGATTATTTCATCCTACAGAAGATATCAGCTTTGATACCTAAACAATCGATTATCTATGTTTCATATACTATTATGCTTGCTTAAAAAAATTATTTTAGATTTTTTTAATTTGTTGATCGCAAAACGTATGCAAAATACCTAAAGTTTCTCATATTTTCTCACTGCTGTTAGAAGGGTATTCCTAATTAGAATAGCTTTCTCGAATTCATAAAATATTTGTTTATTCATGATGGCTTATATATTTATTTTTTAAATATTTTTACATATTTAAGATAGACGTCATTTGCTGAATCGAATGATATAAAATTCAGTTAATTATTTTAAATAACAGCAGAGTAATTAGCAGTAGCTTTTAAAAGATTGCACCTGTTATATATAAGGACACTTCTTCTAAATAGAACAACAAGCGGAAAAAATGTTCTCAATTAGAACATCAGGTGAAGAATAAACAAAATATTCAAAATTTTAGAAAACTGCTTGACTTCGCTATCCCAGCGTAAAAATATCAATATATCACTGGAACAAAAAATGTTCCTTATTCAACGAGGAATATTTACCTATAGGTTGAGGTTTATATAATCTAAAGCGTTAAAGTTGAGGCATCATATCGTTTATTATAAAACTCATAAATTCTGATTACCAAACAGTTATCTGTAACTATATGCGTGATATATTAAAGGTATAATTCATCTAACTGAATTTTAGAAAATTTATTTTCATATAAAATCGTGACTGGAAAATGAATTAAGTCAGTTGATTTTATTCAAGTGACTTTTCATAATATAAAGAAAAGAAAAACAGATAAATTTGAAAAATAATTTTCATAATTTAGCTGAATAAATCTTATCAAACTTTGATAAAAAGAAAGTCATCCAATATAAAGTATATGTAAAAAAGATAAATGTCGATGTTCAAACATCAAGTTTTGAAAAAAAAGAAATAGTTATTCTGTGCAAATATGACAGCAAAAAGATGTTAAAGAAGACAATTAATTAACTGATACATTAAAATGTACAAAACTGAAGGATTGAACACAGTTCAGATATAAAAATACCAAAAAAAACTAGTAAATGTTTTGAATGATCATAACAAAAAAAAATAATGAAAAGTTCAGTTGTGAAAAACAGATAAGAAAAGAAATATCCCAAGATATTGATCAATTTGGAACTATATTGACATTCATATGACTCAAAGTATGAAAAGTCACTTGAATAAAATCAACTGACTTAATTCATTTTCCAATCATGGTTTTGTATGAAAATAAATTTTCTAAAATTCAGTTAGATGAATTATACCTTTAATATATCACGCATATAGTTACAGATAACTGTTTGGTAATTACAATTGATGAGTTTTATAATAAACGATATGGTGTCTCAATTTTAACCCTTTAGATTATATAAATCTCAACTTATAGATAAATATTCTTCGTTGAATAAGGAACATATTTTGTTCCAGTGATATATCGAAATTTTTAAGTTATGGTAGCGGAATCAAGCGATTTTCTAAAATTTTGAATATTTTGCTTGTTCTTCGCTTGATGTTCTAATTAGGGACATTGTTTTCCGCTTATTGTTCTATTTAAGAAAAGTTTCCTTATATAGAACAGGTGCAACCTTTTAAAAACTACCACTAGTTACTCTGCTGCTTTTTAAAAAAAATTAGCTGAATTTTATATCATTCGATTCAGTAAATAACATCGATCTCATATATATATAGAAATATTTAAAAAACAAGTAACGCTCGTCCCTGCGACTCGCTTAACCCTCCACTGAATACAATACACTCAATATTTATCACCTAATTAAATTCTACATTTAGAAGTATCGTTACACAAACATATGCATACAAAAAGCCTATATATTATTGAAAGAGCTGATCTTTTTACACGAAAGTTGTCTGCATATATTTGTTCAGCAAGATTTCTCAATATCGAATGCGATGAGAAGTGATAGAGAATGCGTAGACTATATTCAGTCGAGAGCTAAGCGAGTCGCAGCGACACGCGTTACCTGTTTTTAAGTGTTTTTTTTTCAAAAACGATAAATTTAAAATCTTTTGAAAAACTATTCACACCAATTGACACCTCGCCCGTGAAAGCGCTTTGGTCAATTGTATAAACAAAATTATTATTTTAGAAAAAAAAACATTTTTTTGGGGTAAAACAAATTTTTTTGCCAGATAATAAAAAACTAATGATACCATTCGATTCTGCAGCCTCAAAAGCCTGTTGGTCGAACTTTATGAAAAAATTAATTTTTTCGTGAAAAACTTATCTGTTCTGAAAAAACATTAATCTCAAAAAAAAACTTGAAAAAACTAATGCCAGATTCGGATTCATCGACCTCGAAGGTGTTCGATAAAACAAATATAATTCAGATCGGGCCTTTGACCAGCGACAGGCAACAGGCACAAAAACTCATTTTTCTTTTTTTCGTATGATCGTCCCCTCAATCGAGGAAATAAACTCTTCTAACAAAGTTAATACTACCATACGTTTCCATTGATCAATTTAAATACCTCCACAATAAGTAATGATGTTCACCACACACCATGGTGAAACCATCAATTCATGAAAAAATACTTCTTTTCGATGAAAAATACCAAACCTCACCAATTCCTAACATTAACTAATCAAATCAGGTACCATCAAAATCAGTAATGCTGTTGATCAACGGTCATACTTCAGTGCCAACAAGAAGCGCACGTGGAAGACAAGTGGCTATTAGCCTTTTGCCGTCGGTGTTCTTTTGTCCTCGGTGTTCTTTTGACCTCAATGTTCTTGTGACCCTGACACGGATAGACATACATACAAACTATTTTTTTTCATATGACCCTCCTTTCAGTCGAGGGAATAAATATGCAAACCATCATAAATAAACAAATATTTTATGAATTCGAGAAAGCTATTCTAATTAGGAACGTGGTCTCTATATGAAAACAGATGTTTTAAATTTATTTACAACAGAAAAGGAAAAAGAAACTATTTCCAAGGAAAAAAATGATGTCTTAGTGTTGTATACTTGTAATTACGTAGTGAATTACGTTTTTTTTTATTTAGTATCAAGAACTGTAAACATAAAGGTCATCGAGTGCAAGAGTATATAATTACATAATATTGGATTATTTATTTAGAATTTTAGTTTGAGGAAGCAAAAAAAAAGTTTTAAGATTTTGTATTTATCGATCAATCCATAAACGAATATTTGGCGTTCTAATATCTCTTGAAATTGAACATGATGATGGTAAATATGAAGATAACCATTCAATAAGTTCATCATTTTTTGATGATAATTCAAGAGAATTTAACATATCATCTTCACATTGTATTATTAATGATTGTAGATTAGATAATATTTATTTGAATAGATATAATCTTCAAAAGCATATGGTAATGTATAAAGAATAGTATGATTAATTCTATTTAATAAATTTCATTCACATCGAACAAACCATTGATATTTTTTTATCCAAAAATAAGTTCGATATAAATTAAGTAAGATTTTTATTTGATTTTCTTCATTATTTATATTTGAAAAATTTATATTCATTTTAAATCGAAATAATTTTATATTAGGTAAATAATTTATTAAAATTTTTTCTCATTCATAATCATCTAAATAAAATGATGTAATATTAAGATTTATATAAGATAAATCTGACATATTGTGTTAAAGATTTTTTATTGAACAATTAAATCAAATTTTTAATGAATTAATTGATAAAATAGGAGTTTCAATTTTTTGGTCTTTAAAACTATATGAAATACTTGTAATCAATCGTCCTAAATTACATTCAGTTTTTTCCATATATATATATATTTAATTGAAGATAAAATAATTGAAATTTCTTCAAGCTAAATTCCATTTGATAAAGATCGATTATTTTTCCGTTGAATTAATTTTGGTAAACTTTAAATATTAATAATTGATTTAATAAATCAATTGAACAAATATAATATATTGAAAATGATTAAGATTAAAACCATATGAAAGAAATATATTAGATAAATTTGGTATTTCATCATCATTTGATAAATGTAATGAAATAATTCAATCAAATATTAATGGAAGATGTTGTTGACAAATAATATCAAAATTATGTTTAGATATAGAACAAAAATCAATATGATATTGTTTATAATGTATTAATAGGAGATCATTAAAACGAAAATTAAGACCATAAAAAACTCGAAGAAGTTGTACACCATCAATAAACTCAAATACATCCAATAATAATTTATTTATTAATGATTCAAAAATCATTATACGTGTATTTTGATGCTAAAGCAGATAAAAAGAAAGACAAATTATATGTTGTCAATCCTATAACATTTTTTCTTCAATTCTATATATGATAGCAAGTATTACTTGTTATATAAATTAGTATGAAATCTTTTAAGTAAGTTTTTACACATTATTGAAAATTACATATTTGAGATTTATATTAGTTCTTGACATTTATTTATAATACATGACTCATATATGAATATTTATTATGGATGAATCCAATGAATGGTGAGCAAGGAAAGGTAAAATCCAAATAGAACATCGAAATGGCATCATTGCTAAATATAAGTAAGAAATTAAAATATTTCTATGACTATTACTAAGAAAATGTACATTAATCATAATAAAATTATTAAATATTTTTTCCATTTAATAACTTAAACTCATTGCTAATTAATAAAAAAAAAAGAGAGATTTCATATTATATAAATTTGTATTTAATCAATAAAAAGAATTAATAAAATATTAATATATAATCTATGTATATTTTATTTTCTTGAATTTTTTATATACATTTATCTTAACTTGTCTTACTCGAATTACTATGTATATTAATAATATTGACATATTTGTCTGTTCTGTCAAAGAAGAAAAAAAATATATAATGTTTATATTTTTCTTCCTATATACGCAATAATAATATCATTAAAATAATATATTCAAAAATACACATTTATTCTTGACTCTTTCAAAAACAATTATTATATTTTTTTAAAAATATACGTGACCGAATAGCTATAAAATGAAAAGAAAAATTTTGTTATATAAAATTTCAAATCAAATGTTTATAAGGATGACTTAGTAGTTAGTATGTTTATTCTTTTGAAAAATTCAATAATGATGACTTACATGTCATATTGACTATGAAAATATATAGAATTCTGTTTATTTTCATATTTGAAAAGATTCATAATATTTGTTTTTATTTGATCAGTCAAATAGATTGAAAAAAAACGAATTTTTGCATTATTTTTCAAAATGAAACTATTCGTATTAATATATTATTTATCAATTTTATTTAAAATGGATTTTGTTAATAGCAATGTAATTCATACATATGATCTTGCTTCACAAATGCCATCACGTTTTGTTTCTATGTTTTCTATGAGTTGGTTTGGTCTTAGTCGAACAGATCCACAAGGAGCAGGACCAGATGCTTATTCAAGTCATTGGAATATAGGTAGTCAAGGTGTTTGTGTTTCTGCAACTCAACCTAATCAATGTGGAACGGATGGACAACGAAAAATTTCATCAAATTATCGACCACTTGCTGGTATTTATTCATCAAGTGGATTAGATCAAGAAAGTCTTGCACGTATTGATCTTATGTTAACAATATTAAAAAAAGAAAATAGTTGTGATTATGGTCATGCACAATTAAATGCATGGTCAATTCAACTTGAATCTATTCAATTATCATCACGATATATACAAAATCCATCGATTAATGTTGAAATTCCTTATCAAGCATATATACATTTTCGTCAAAGAACACAAATATTAAAATTTTCATCTGGTGTTATTATACCTGGTTATGATAGTTCTTGGTTATATTCTTTTTCAACATATTTAGGTCTTGGTCGTTGTGATAATTCAAATTCAAGTAATCCTCGAGATGCTTGTCTAAATTCTACAATTGCTGATTTTATTGATATTATTTCTGATATATCTTCAACTTCAAATTATTTTATTAATGGTAAACCTCTTATTTATGTTTATACATCTATAGGAGGAAATTTACTCACATCTAATGAATGGTCATATATTTGGTCAAATGTTCGTCAACGTGTTACACTTGATTTTTATACAATTTGTACAACTCCTAGTTTATTAACAGTATTTGATGGTGTAGCTCCTTGGATTGATTTAGTTGCTTGGTCAATGACAAATAGTAGTCTTCCGTTATATAATCGAACATTAGCATGGTTGAAACGTGTCTATGGACCAATTTTATCTTCGAATATTTCATCAGGACGTGTTATTATGGGTGGTTTAGCACCTGGTTTCGATGATTTTACTCAATCATGGGGTGCTTGTCAAATACGAACGATACCACGTCATTCTGATTTAATTCGTGCTCAACTTGATTATTTTTCAGCACATTCTATTCGACATTTGTTTATTTATACTTGGGATGATTGGACAGAAGGTAGTCAATTTGAGCCAGATGTAGCAAATGGTACACAATTTTTGCTTCTATTGAGACAATCTATTACTTCTTTCTATAATGAAGCACAGAATATGGATGGAGATGCTAAACTTATTTCAAGATGGATGAATTATCCTCAATTAAGAAATTGTACACAAATCAATGTCACATCCATACCTTCGATTGATATTTCATGTCCAATATTAACTATGAATACAAATCAAGGCAATTATCTTTATTCTTATTCAATAATTTTTATGTTTTATATATCATATTATCATCTTTATGATATGTAAAGAATATGGACTTTATTTTTATATAAATATTTCCGTTGATTTCAAAATAACTTAACTCTAGTTATTTAATAACAAGAATATGTTTATATGTAACACTTATTATTTTATTTTTCTTTGTAATAAAACATTGATCATTTGAGAAAAGTCTGTTCACTTTTTGTTTGTGTTTATTATAAAGTATATTGAATCTAGAATTATTTCATTGTGTAGTCTTATTATAAATATGTAATATTACGCTTCAATTTGATGAATCGAATAGTATATAAGTAAATGCTCTGTAATGCTGCTGCTGCATTTTTTTGGTTCTGAATAACATAAAATGTGTATAACTATGGCTTTTGCGTTCATCTCTTCTTTCAGTCGTTATTATTTGCAATAATATATTAAAGAAAATATATATGAATACATCAGTTATTATATTGGTATTAATTTGTTTAAGATTGCAAGATTAAGAAAATGTCAAGATAATAAAATTTGAAAGATAAATATAGATTTTTATTTATAAGATGTCAATTTATTTTGGACTCCGAAGTATTTTTTATTTTGCGGAGTTCATGAAGAATGTATCTTAACTGTTTCATCGCTTCTAAATTGGGACTATATACATCATGTAATACTCAATGAGCTATGAACATTCAGAAAAAAATTCGTGGTTATAGCTCATTTCTTTCGAAGTATTTAGTTATTATGCTTATTTTTAGAAAAAAAGTCGTGGTTTCTTCAAGCTTCATTAGAAACTTTATCCAGAGAAAAGTTTCATATCTTTGAATTCCTTCTAGCTCGAGCTATGAGTATAAGAAAAATATATCCTTTTTCGCATTGTCCTAGGGAAAAATTTTGATGTTTCTACGCCGGTTCCTTGGTAGATCTGATCAAAATCTTGAAAGAAGTGCGTACCTACAAAAATCCAGGATCTTGTCAGAATTTTACTAAGTTTCCTTGAAGATGTTACCATATTTCTTAACAGAATCTTTGTAGAATTAAATAGGATTTTCTAAATAAAATATATGAATAATGAACACATGCGTTGTCGATCTCTAAATCTTCAGTTAACATATCCATCAACGTACCAAACTGGACACATCATGTTATTCTACGTAACCTTCATATTCAAAATCTTAACCTCTAACTTTAATACAAATTCTATTTATTTTAGTTAGTGAAATTTTAATTTAGCTTAATAAATATATTTGGAGTTTTTCTAATGAATTTCTTTTTTAACGATGCGTCGTCAAAGCTCTACAAAAAAAGACAACAAATTCCTATCGACTTCTGACAATGATCTTACACACAGTTAAAATGAAATGTTTATATAATAATGTTACTTTCTACTGCGGTGAGCGCAGTTAAAAAACATTCGAAAGATATTATTGTTTTGCAATAGGAATTCGTTCATGCGGCTGGTGTAGAGATTCTTATGGTGCATTGTGGAGAATAAACTCAAGATTATATCATTCGTTTACACCAAGATACGCTTTCGCATAAATGACTAACATTGACATTATCAATTATATTAATGACAGTGATCAAAACTGGATTTTTATCAAGTGTCTAAATATAAATATTTTTAAAACTTACTTATATTAAATGATCTTAATGATTACTTAATAATAATAAACAAGAAAAGAAAATGTAAAGGAATATTGTACGATGAACAACACGGGAAAAATTTATTTTCCAATTTTATTTTCATTATCATTCATGATAAACAAGCAACAAAACCTCTCTATTATACATCCATGAATCGTTCTAGAAAGACGATAATGACAAAACGTATCTTGGAAAAGAAGGAAAGATTAGAATAATTTCGTCACATTATATTCTTTTCATAACATTAAATTTGATATTTTATGATTCATTGATTTTAGATTTAGTAGAATAATTATGCAATAAGCAAAAGACAGTAGAATATAGTTGGATTATGCCAAACATACTAATAAATGGTTGATTCCAGATAGATTGGATGATATGTAACTTTTATAATTGACAAAGTACTTCATCATTGTTTAGTAAAAATATGCTCGTAGAAATATCATATTTGCTATTAAATCATCAGAATACCTTGTTTAAGATTGATTTTGGCTGTCGAGATATCAGAAGTTAAAGCATAAGTTATTTAAGCTTTTACTTATATATGAATTTAAACGATAATCTTAATATATTATAAAACATTTGAATATTTATATAAAGTTTATACTAATGAAAAGATTGAAAAGCATAAAAATAAGCTCTCGAAAACACACGATTGATTACTATTTTATGCTTTATGTTCAGGGTATTTTAAGTATAGTTATTTGAGATATCATATTTCTAGTGGTCTTTTATTTGCTTAATATCTTTTCAATATTACTTGCCATTAAAAAGAGAATGAACAAATTCAAGATAAATATCTCAAGTTTGCTGTTTGATTGAAATAAGATCCACAAAATGAAAAAATCTGATTATTCACTTTTATATTTATTAATCCAACATCTGATTTATATATGAGTATTGACAAATATTCAATTTGCTGTTCTTTATATATATATAAAATTGAGAAGCAAAATTTTTTATAAAGAATAAAATTTTACATTTTTAGCTACATCAAAAAGTGTGTTGCTATGAATACTTATACTCTCGATCCACCTAAACCAGAAGCTACAGCTGCACCCGCACCGGCATCTGCAACTGTACCTGCATCTGCACCTGTTTATTCACCATATATTTATCAACATAATCCATATCAACATCCTGCACCACGTAACGTACAATCGGACATACATAAGATTCGTGATTGGTTACCATGGTCTATTATTAGTTTATTTGTTGGCGCACTGATACCAGGTTTTCTTCCATTAGTATTTAGTCTTATTTGTCGAAATAATAAAAAACATAATGAACCTAATAGTGCTCGAAAAATGAGTAACTTGGCATTGATTTTCAATATTATAATCACCATATTGGCAGCATCTATTTTTATTGGCCTTTTTGTATATTTACTCGTTTTTACTAATCTCATCAAAAACCATGACTAATTGGAATATTGAACAATAAATATTTACTATTTATTTATATCAACAGTTATGTGATATTTTTTTATTTTTTATACATGATTTATAGCGTATATTTTTATATTTTATGGTCGTAAAATACGGATTAAATAAAAGTGCGCTAAAAAACAAAATATATTTGAATATATTGAGATCTTCTTGAAAGATAATTGGTTACTTCATGTCAGAAATGATTTTTGATATTAAGTAAAAACATTTCAAAAGAAGCTTGCTCACAGAAAAAAACTCAGATTATAATTGCGAATGATATAAACAATGAATTTTATAAAATACTAAAATTATCAAGTAATGTCTGTATTCATATTGGTAAAAAATAAATAAATATGGCTTTTTTTATATACATCATTTTCATAGCATATGTGTTGTTTATTTTTAAAAAGAAGGAGAATTAATGTTTTAGAAATGTAATAAGACCATATAACTCATTTCTAAAAGAATATTTTACTCCCTTAATATACTATGAATTTTTAGAAATGATTCAAGCAGATTGATTCTATTTTTGATGGGTTTTAATTTGATATATAATTTTACTGCCTATAGCATTTCTAAACAAAGCTCGCTTTCTCTGAGAAAACTTTTTTTCTACTATATATGCCGATGTTCGAGCGACAGACATAATCAATGATCGGTACTGTTGCTATATTTGTTTTATTTTTCAAATATTACAGAGAAATCGTGATTTTTCAGTTTTTTTCCTAATTTTATTTTTCGAACGCCAGAAATGGCTAGTTCTGTAAGGTCTTTATGCCTTTACCCAATCTTACGATTTTATTGTTGTAGAATTATCTAATAGACAAAATCTCTACTGTCTTTAATGCAAAACTTTTTTCAAGTCAATCAAATACATTCTATATTAAAATCAATTCAGATATTCTAAATTCCAAACAAACTACAAAAAAATAAAATATACCTACCATTGATACATGTATGTTCATTCTTCAATGCAATGGAGGAGAAATCTAGTGAAATTTTATTGCCATCGATCAGAGAACATCCAAGCATATCTTTTATAAATGTGCATAATATCTGTGTGAGTTTTCAAATTCATATGGATAATAACTGTTTTCAAAAATGGAATTGAAGTAATTACATTGCAACCAACCTTACCAGGGCTCCGCGTGGGATGGGATAATCCCATCCCATCCCATCCCATCCCATCCCACCCCATCCCATGGGACACTTTGCAAAAAGTTTTTATCCCACGGGATGGGATGGGATTGATGGCCACTTCCATGGGATGGGATGGGATAAGTCTCACCACCCATGGGATATATGATTGTATTTTTAGTAAAGGATTATTCTGTATAGATGTCGCATTTGACAATCCGTAAACAAATAATATTTTCGCTGTTTTTTTGTATTGATTAATCATTCATTCTATTCCCGCTACTTCTACCACCGTAGAGCGGCAGTTTAGTGCGGCAGGTGTTGTTTTAAACGAACGAAGAATTAGTTTAGATCCAGAACATCTAGACAATATACTATTTATTCGAGCATTGGAAAAAATTAAATGAGTTATTTCATATTCTTTTTTTATCTTTTGTATTTACATATTTAATTACTTATCGCTTTTGTTAATAATAGTATTGTTGTTTCGTTATTTTCTTTTTTTTGTATTTCGAGAAAATATTATTGTATAGAGAAAATTATGAAGTAACTTATTTTATATTTATAAAAATAGACTCATAAAAATGTGAAATAAATGAAAATGATTATATGATTTAACCCTTTGAGGACGGGATTTTTTTTATTGAGAAAAAGTATTTTTCAACCTTTTTATTTTATTTTAAGTCAAAATAGTTACAGAAAATCCTTATGGTAATCAAAAAAACAGTTTTTTTCTTCTTTCAAACAAAATGGTAATTTGCATGTGAAGCATTCGATATTAGATCGAAAATTTGCTTGTTCGGTGCTACAATAAGCACATCTTCTTCTTTTTCCTTTTACAGGTAAATGCATTTCATAATCGAAATCGAAGTCACTCTCGCTAGTATCATTACTAGGATATGAATCATATGATTCGTCGTCGCTTTCATCATTTTCATAGAATTCCATTTGTTTAGTTTCAGATTCTCAAACAGTATAGAGAAATAGAGTGTGAGTTAGGTGAAATGATACACTTTTTAAATTCAAGAGCAATGTAAATTCGTGAATGAGAACGAGAATATATATATATATATATATCCAATAGTGAACGCGAATATTCTCGAAAAACAAAAGATTAGAAGAAAAGAAAAAAATATGACGTCATTATACTTCAGCAGGAAGAACAAAATATATTTGAAAAGATTTAATACGAAAGGAAGAAAAGAAAAGGAAAGTATGTAATGATAAGTGCAATTTTTTATAATTTTAACGATCGAATATGTTTGATAGTTTAGTGTAAAATAGATTTTTTTCTTTTTTACGAAAATAGGTGGTCCAAAAATAGGCCACCCGTCCTCAAAGGGTTAATAAGCCATATTTCAGAAATAAATTTGTTTTTCTTTAGAGTTTTGTTACAGTGTGTCAGATCCCATGGGATCCCATGGGATGGGATGGGATTGATCATGAATCCCATAGGATGGGATGGGATAGAAATTGTATTTTAGCGAATCCCATGGGATGGGATGGGATAAGTTGCATTGGCCCATGGGACAAAAAGTTTGTCCCATCCCATCCCACGCGGAGCCCTGAACCTTACATAATCTTGCTAGATTTTAATTGAGTAAGTTACTTTTGCTTTAGTGGATAGTGAGATCTCGTGTAAAGTTTTGTAATTATATTTTAATTGTGACCCGGTATCAGACAATCAGATACTTCGTATTATGTATGTAAATTATTATACCCTTTTTGTAGTTAGTAAAACGGTTAATTCTGGTTTGAGTCAATTATTCATTTGCAATATTCCACATGAATACACGGAATAAACCTCTGATTCTTTTTGTATTTCTCTGATTCTGATAGATTCACTTACTACAAGAATGGATGAGACCGAATAGATGATTGTATCGATTCTTAATGTCTTCGGTCAGAATACATTAGGCTCAATCAGCAACAAGTCCCTAGTCATAATTCTTTATTCATTTCAAGGTCTTCATACAAATTTACGTCATTATTTTCGATTTACATCGGTCTACATTGCGATTTATGAATAAATAGCACTATCATTTTCCATTCAAAATAATATATCTGAAACATATCATCGCACTGTCTTAGTTGCCGACTCTACACACTAAATTAAAATGTGTCGCAAGTGTCGCATTTTACGACATATTGTACGACACATTAAAACGCGACACGAGGTGCTCACTGCGACACATTTCTTCCAGCGGACCCACGACACATTTTTTTGCGACACATTCGACATATTTTTCGGCACGTGGTTTTCTCTTTTTTGAAAAATCGAATTATTAGTAATTTTTTTTTATTTTAATTCGAATTACTGGTACCTATTCTTGTACCTGAAGATGATCAGATCGTAATATCTGACCATTCAGAGATTCTCAGATCTCTATAGAACTACTTCGAGGCAGTCCATTCTTTACCAGCTAGCGACCTCTTAAGACATTCTCGAATCATAAATGGTCGCGAAACAACTAAAAAAAAGTATACGAAAATGTATAAATTTAGTGCATTAAATCGGCTCAGTTATATGTATCGTCACATGCAAAACAAAACGGTGAAAGAATAGTTGGCATATAGACTATGACACATTAAAAGTGCGACGGATTCGAGCACGACACATTTTCGTAGTGGAATCTGCGACACATTCGTGCACGACACATAAATACGACACATTTTATTTTAGTGTGTAGTGGATATCAGCTACTTGTTAATGACGATTTTGAGAACAACAACACTTATGGAAGACTAAGCTTATCACACATTTTATTATGTAGATATTGGAACAGTAACAACTATTGTAACAGCATTGGGGTAGAGTGGAAGATACTATGATGTCACGGACATTGTATACTACGCTGGGAAATGTACTATGCATTAGGTTCAATCCTCGATAGAATGCTATTGGTTCACGCTTCTGTACTAAAGTCATTATTTATTCATAAAAATTTTTCATCCATGAAAGATTAAAGGGTATGAACGCATCAAATTATTTTGCCGTGATGTCGTTGATTTGATGAACTGTTGTCAACTATTTATATACATATACCATTTTCGGCCTTTGTATTAGTTAAAACAGTATTTGATCAATAAATATACATATGTTTATTGCAAGAAGCGACTGTATATATATAAGTCAATATTTGAAGATTCCAGTAGGCAATGAACGAAATGATATAAATGGTCGATTCGAAAGAATATTGTTAATTAATTAAAAATAGTATTCAATTTCAAAAATACCTCTATACATTTCACGATTGTGGCATCCAATTTTATATTAATATGTGATATCTGATTATATAATATAAAAATGTTATTGTTTTTTTAAAAAGTTCCGATAAACTTGTTGATATCAGTATTATTTGAAATTATATGAAACAGCAAAATGACGACGATAAATATATTGAAACAATAAGAGTGCCGTTATAAGTTTGATAAAAAAAACTATTTGAATCGATACTTTTTGATTTATACCCTTGTACGCAATTTCTCCCAACTAAATAATATTGCTATAAATGGATATTACACGGTATGCAAATTTGTAAACACCGGACTAATTAATCATTCATCAATAATAATCTGTTACAGCAAAGCAATGAGCTTTTCATCTTTTAGATTGAGCTTTTTAACATTGTTTTTATGCTGTCAAGGCATCGTCAACAACCATCTAAATTACTTAATCTTAAAAATACCATTAGAAGATCAATAGTAATCAGATATGATGTAAATCTATTTCAATATTAAAATAAGTCACGTACCAGCAACAAGTGTGAAAAAATATGACGATATTGTTGTTTTTCGGATTATTGTGATCATATTTATTTGAAATATCATTTTTCTAGTCATATTTTATTTGGTTAATCTATTTTCAATATTATTTAATATGAAAAAAAAAAGAATAAAAGTGCAATCGAAAACTAATATCTCAAAGTCATCTCTATTCTACCATCGGTGTTATTGCTTTGTTTGACTAAGATCGACAAACTTAAAGAACCTAATATAAGAAAATTTGATCATTTATCTTTGTATTTATTACTCAAATATCTGATTCATATTTAAATATTAACATAACTAAATACTGGTATTCGTTTTGATGCTCTTTATATATAATTGTGAAGTATAATTCTGTAAAGAGAATAAAATTTTTTTCTTTTGATTGCATCCAAAATTGTACTGCTATGAATAACTATAGTCTCGAACCATCTAAAACGGAAGGTGCAATTGCAAGTGTACCTACAACAGCACCTCCAACTGCACCATCACAAGGAGTTGCGCCTTTCTATGTGCCTCCTAATTATTATTATCAGCCATATCAATATCCTCAAACACCCAGTGTACAACCGGACATACAAAAGGTTCGTGACTGGTTAGCATGGTCTATCATCAGCATATTTCTTGGTGGACTTATACCTGGTTTTCTTCCATTGATATTTTCTCTTATCTGTCGAAGTAAAAAGAAAAAAAACAATATTAACGGTGCTCGAACAATGAGTACTTTGGCACTGGTGTTTAATATTATATGTACAATAATGGGAGTAATTGGTTTAATTGCTATATTTGTATATTTATTTGTTTTTACACAACGACTAAGAGATGACATTTAAGACAACTGCTTAATAATATAAGACTTTTTTATTTATATCAGCAGTTATATGACTTTTAAAGCTTTTTATAAGTAATCTTTGTAGTATCTGTTTACTAATAATTATGATTTGAGTCTTTACATTAAATAAAAACACCATAAAACAAAACTTTAATCGTATCATGTTAAACCTTTATTGAATTAAATATTGACATCAAAGTGAGAACATCAGAAAGAAAAACTTGTGTTTCTTGAGATTTTCTGTGTAAATATTTCAAAAGACTGAAAAAAAAGCACTATAAGCATACGTGAATACATATTCAATTGTCGGATGTCATTTGAACCCATATTTTGGCTATGAATAGACTATATCTTGTCAGAAATTGAGATTGCACAATTACATTTTTTAGCACTATTTAATAGTAACTTAATATAACCATTAGAATATTTCTTACATTCTGTATATATATATATATATATTCCTCTAGTCAAAACAAACGCAGCATCTTGTTTTCCTCATAATTTCTCTAAATCAGTGCTGTTTAATTTCATATTTATATCATAGATAGATCTTTGACTGCTCAACATACTCTGAAAATGTTCGCCATTTAAGTTGAGTATTGATTGAGAAAACAACATGTATGTCTTACACACTCATGTAGCAGTGAAACGATAATTCATCCATTTTATGTTGAACTTCGTATTTTTTTTATTTCAAAAAACATCAGTTTTTATACATTTTCTCTAATCATTCTCCGAGTAATTCGATCCAAAAACACTTTAGTAGCAAGAAAGAAACTTGAAAAACCTCATATAAGCATCAAAAGTCTATATTAGTGGAAATAGAAGAAAAATGAAAATATGTGGAGAAACAATCAACTTTCGTTTCATTGCTGCATGAGTGTATAAGACATACATGTTGTTTTCTCAATCAATACTCAACCGACATGACTTCCATTTTCAGAGTATGTTAAAGAATCAAAGATCTATCTGTGATATAAATATGAAATCAAACGACACTGATTTGGAAAAATTATAGGCTATTTATGTTAAAAAAATATTTATCTATTTTAATTTTTAATAAAATCTGTTTATTTATAGACATTTCAAAACCTATCTTCTAATAAAAGATATTGAAAAAAAACAGAAAAAAAGATAAGTATTATCAAAGGTAAATAGTATGGATTATTTGAATAAATAAAAGTTTGTATTAACATTGGTGGTATCCATTTATTACAATTATCTGTATTATAACAATATGTACGATGATTAGTTACATTTATTTCTTCACAAAATTTTATCCCACGTAAAATTAATTTTTCTACACCAGTTTTGGAATCAAAGTAATACTCATTCTAATTAGATAAAATTTAAAGTAAATTTTTTTTTTCTTTTCAAAGTTTTACTTGACAAACATAATCAGAATCATAAGTCATAATATCTATACTATTTTCATTACTTTCATCACCATTATCAAAATCTAATGATAATGCACAGAAAAGATCTAATTGATTACATGTATAAAATTGAATTGATGATAGATATTGAATAAAACCTATTTTTTAAATGAAAAAAATAAATATATATAAAGGAGCGAAAAAAAACAAGCTCTTCATATAAATCTTTCTTACCAAAGAAGAAAAACAATATTAAGAAAATCATTATTTATATCAGAAAAAATTTAGAAGTTTAGTATTTGGAAAAGATTTTATAACTATCATAGGAAGTTCGATAACTAGAAAATAACACCATAGAATCTGTATCTTCTTCAATCGTCATTTATAATTAAGAAAATTGAAAAGGTTACAATTAAAAATAATAGATAAGTTATCATCAGAAGGGAATAACATACACATGTCTCTGATAGAATGCATATATTCTGACATATAAACTTTCTTCATTATGTTAGAAGATAGGAAGAGACAGATTATTATAGTATCAAAATTTATTGATTTAAATATCTTCATTTACTTTATATAAATGTCCTAGAGAACTCTTGTGACAATGATTCTCTACTCTAGGAAAAACTTGTTCGATTAAAGCTTTTACATATGAATTATTTAAATTCTATGAAATCTATAATTAATATGAAATAGAAAAGCTTATCACTTTCTCTTTCATTACTACCAATTGGGGAACGAAATTTATTATTGTAAATTTATAAACATCTTTAATTGTAATTAATGTCGTAGGTCATCACAATTGGATTATAACGATAGTGCAATTTAAAATATTGATTATACCAAATAAGCCTTTTTTTTCATTTTAGACCATTTTACTCTTATTACTGTTATTTTATTTCATTTTAGCACTCCTATGTTTTTTTCAAAATACTACTTTAGTCGTGAGTTTTTAGAATGTATTAAAAATATCTGTTGAAAAATTAAATATAACAAGAAGTTACAATTAAGTTTTTGTAATACATATGCTAAAAGAAAGCCATGTGATTAATTTGATTTTGACAGTAAAAGAAATTTTTGAAGAATTTCGTTTGTCGTAGAAAATTTCTCTTTTTAGTGGTAAGTTTTGTATTTTTGCTTTTCTCATATGTATTGATATTTTTCTTCATTCTAATAATATCTAAAAACAAATATAAGACGATAGAGAAATTATAATAGATGTTTTTCATTTAAAACAATAACAGTTCACAATAACGAGGAACTAAGTTAGTGTCTAATAGTTTACAGATACGTATGGTTAATTAATTATCTTTCATTACTATATAAATACATTTCAGTTACCATAAAGATTATATTCTCTGTTTTCATTCTATAATGACGATGCATCACATTCAATTCATAAATTTCTACTTAAATTCGAATATGAAATTGACCGTTAATTAACCACAATTAACAATGGTTAACGTGTGGTTTTCACAAAACTAGACGATATGTATTTATTTATGAAGAAACTTTTTTCTAGTCAACTGTTTTCTTCAGTCTATGAATAACTCTTTTTAATTCAACTCACAAAAACTCTTATTGTTGTAGATATGTAAAACAATACCGAGAAGTTTCTTTCACGATATATACATATGTACATACCTTTTATATGTATTGTTGATCTGGTTGAAGAGCATGGTTCTGTTTGTATAACCAATAAGACAAAGCTTCTGTGTGTGTATGCATGTTTCTTTTCCACTAAAAGACTCCTATCTAAGTAAAACTTAACTCTCGAATAAACAAAAAAAAACTAAAAAATCATTTACAACTTCTTTTTAACATATTCGATACTCTCTTTTAAAGTCAGAAGATTAGGATGATTTTCAGTTACTGAATGTTGTAAAATATCAAGAGCACATTCATAAAATGAAAGTGCTTTCGAATATTCTTCCAACTTGCTATATACATTTCCGATATTGTTATAAGAAGTAGCCAATTCAGGATGTTTTGGATGAAGACTTTTTTGACATATTTCAAAGTCTTTTTCATAATATGATAGAGCTTTTGAGTATTCGCCCATGCTATCATATATCAATCCAATATTGTTATAAGAAGTCGCCAAACTGGAATGATTTGAAGGAAGAGTTATTTGATATATTTCAAGTGCTTTTTCATAATATGAAAGTGCTTTAGATTTTTCACCCATGTTATCATAGGCCAAACCAATGTTGTTATAAGAGGTAGCCAAATGAGGATGATTTGGAGAAAGACGTTTTTCTTTGATCTCAAGTGCTTTTTCATAAGATATGAGTGCTTTCGAATATTCACCCATACTATTATAGATATTTCCGATGTTGTTGTAAGAAGTTATCAAATTAGGATGATTTGAAGGAAGAGTTTTTTGTTTAATTTCGAGTGCTTTTTCATAAGATGAAACTGCTTTCGAGTATTGGCCCATCTTTTTATATACTAGACTGATGTTGTTATAAGAAGTTGCTAAATTGGGATGATTTGGAGGAAGAGTTTTCTGACATATTTCAAAATCTTTTTCATAATATGAAAGTGCTTTTGAGTAATCACCCATGTTTTCATATACTGATCCAATGTTATTATACGAAGTTGCAAATTTAGGATGATTTAGAGGAAGAGTTTTTTGATAGATTTCAAGTGCCATTTCGTAATATGAAATTGCTTTCGAGTTGTTACCCATGTTGTCATAAACTAAACCGATATTATTATAAGAAGTGGCCAAACTAGGATGATTTGAAAAAAGAGTTTTTTGTTTGATAACAAGCCCTTTTTGATAATATAAAAGTGCTTCCGAGTACTTGCCCATATTGTCATACACACTTCCAATATTATTATAAGAAGTAGCTAAATCAGATTGAATTGGAAAGAGAATATTTTGTTTAATTTCAATTGATTTTTCATAAAATTCAATAGCTTCTACATGTTTTTCTTGATAGTTCTTAGCGACTCCGAGCATATGATATAAATGTGCTTTTTCACCATTATCCGTTGCCTGTTGAAGTAGGATTTCATATAATTCTTCAGCCTTATTAAAATGACCTAATTTTAGCAGTAATCTACCAAGTCGACTCCATCCTTCTTCGTTTGGAAATGTCTCTTCTCGGATACTTTCAATTAAAGAATTAAGATGAGAATCATTGTCATTGGTCAATGTTAATTCTACCTGCCAAAGACAATCATCTCCACCAATTTGTTTGATCTGTCCAATACGAAAGACAGAATGCATCGAGAAGAGTATTTCTTTTTCTCCCTGATAATAACTGACATCACTGATGTTGGCAAAAGCAGTAGACGATATTGATGGATTGATAGTTATTTCAAAGAGTACGCCTATTAGATCAGTATTATACTGATTACTTTCGGCAAAGGCAAGAGATACGGCTCGATCAAGACTTGTCGACAAGAAATAATTGAACGACATTAATCCACCTTTTGTTTTAATTAATTCGTCGAAGGCTGTTGGAGATAAACCTTGACCACGAAAAACGGTAAATGAATTTGAATGGTGATGTCCACTGTATTGTTTGGAATGAAGTGTAACGATGTCTGAGTGAAGGTCTCGAATGAAGAAGCCCATATTAATAATAAGATCCACTTCCATAATACGTAATGCTCTATTCAACATGGAATAAAGAAAACAATTATATGTATACCACCAAATTGGTTGAGGATGAGGATATTCTCTACATAGTTTTTCAACATTCTGTAATTCAATACTATTGTAGTTGAACTGTTTGCGACAGTATGTAAGAAATTTGTCGATGTGTGTTTGTTTGAAGTCAATAGTGAGTAAGATTTCCTTCAATATTTGTGTATACATAAAGGATTGGTTAAGTTGATCAAGATTTTTGTTCAAGACTCCATCAGTTGTTTTAACGAAGCTGATGGAAAGCATATTTTTATCACATTCATGAACAGCTTGTTCAAGTGCCTCACAGATCGGTGTGATATCAGCGAAAACACCTTTCACTTTAGACCATTGTTGTGCCCATTGCTCATGATGAGATTCGTTTTCACCAAAGATGTAAACGAGACGTATTTGAGAAATGTCGTGAACAATAGGAATCACAATTTGGCTAAGTGTTCCAGAAACAATTAAAAAAGTCTTCTCTTCTTTGATGTTGGTAAAGAAATTAATACAAGCATTCACATCAGTGAATGTATTAACAGTATCAACGACTTGCCGTAATTTTATGATGTTGTTACGATAGATATCGTTGTTTATATCATCAATATTTTCGTCCAACCAGAGAAGGAAGAACTTTGGAAGCATCCGAACATATAATGGTCGAGCTGGTCTAATCCTCACAGATTCTATCGATACAGTAGCAGTTATTGACTTTATCGTTGTTTCCATTATATGTACTGTATAGTAGAAATGTTAATTTATCTTTACTGTTCCTTGCTACAAAGAGTAAATATAAATAAAATCTTTTTATTTACTATATAATGATTTTATTTATATTTGACGTCATGAAATAAATATGAACCAATTCCTTACTATTAAAAAGTAAAGATAAATTAAATAATAACTTTTTTTTCCTACGATTATTACATCTTTTATTTCTTTCAAGCATTTTACAAAATATAATCAGATGATAGATATAAAAAGTATATAACTTAGATAACGTTTTTGCATGTCTTTTCATATAATATCTTTATTTTTTAACAATATAACATACCGAGATGTGGGTGATGGTAAGGATGTTGGTTATCATATACTTTATTATACTACTGTAGATACCTGTCTATTTATCTATGACAGAAAGAAACATCTCTTTTTGCTTTAAAAACAAATAATTCATTTATAGTTATTGTATAAAATAGAGATAGATTAATATCGCTAGTTTGCAGCTGTTGAATGAAAAGATTTCAATTTATCTAAAATATTTTTCAGATTTTTCTACTTGTTATCATATTTATGTTTATTATTATTGATGTATGCCACTTGAATAACATTCTCTTTATAGATATGAGCATACAGATCCGTTGATAACCAATGAACGAAAAATTCATTAAAGTTCGATTACTGTTGATGGTATGAAAAATGTAAAGAAAAGTGTTGATATAAAACATCATGCTTTGTTGTGTTGACGAAACTCTTTAAAACATCTCTTCGCATATTGAAATGTAGAGTCGTGGAGATAAGAATCAATGAATCATCTTTATTCTGTCATAGTGTGTTATAATGAAGCTGAAAAGTGTGCACATGGAAGGGTGAAAAAGGATTCGTATCAAAATATATTTTCCATTACTTGTAAAGAAAAATGGATGAATTATTGAACAGTATAATAAAAATTTTTAAAAGAATTCATATATAAATCTCAAAAACTTTTACAGCTCATCGTCGTTAATAAATTTATATTAGAATATCTATCTTTTCTTTTATATATTTTTATTTTTATTGAAATATTTAATCGAATGTAGTACTTCAATTATTATTCAACCTGAGAAATTCATTGAAAAACTATTTGGCCAAAGCAAATTAAATACCATTCTTATCCATGTGTTCAACTGCAATCAAACTGTGCCGCAGCTGCGATGAAAAAAATTGCACTTGTAAGAGATTACGTGCAGTCAATTTCAGCATTTTCTAAAGAAATAAAGAAATAACAAATTAATAAAAAATTAATAATCATCTATCTAGTAATTAGATATTTGTATTGATTATTCAATACACCCTGGCACTGACCTTTATTCTTTAGAAAAATAAATGAAGTATCTTTCTCACTGTAAAAAGTGAAAATGAGCTAGAGTGCTTGTGTCACCTCTTTGTATACCCCTATGCGTCAGTACGAACTACGATAATCGCGAGGTAGTTGTCAAAAAACTGGTGACATGGGTATTATGCTAATGTCAGTTCTATGTTTGTTAGCAAGTATGCACATTAAGTGTCTTAGACAAATATAACAACAAATTATAACATTTGTTCTTCTATTCTTTTTCTCCTATATTTTATATCATGTTATAATGTTTAACACATTCGAGGTGATTCAGTTTTTGCATGGAAACTGACCGAGATACTCTTTCGTACGGACAATAAACTGCTAGTAAATGCACTTAGTGACTTTTCTTTCTGTGCTATCAAATTTTACTGTCCTTCTTTTTTGTACAATTAGATAGTGAATCAAATATCATGTCCAGCTGTCCAATGACTCTAGTTATGTTTTCATTTTATACTGTGTAATACACGTTAGGTGCGGGATAAGGACGAGAAGCTTCCAGATTTTTCTGTTGAATTCGTATCTATTCTGCTTATTGCTGCTCATCAGTATAAAAGCGATTAACATTGTCAGATTTCTTAAGAATTTTATATGTCGTCAGAAGAAGTTAGTACCGACGATAGCGTTAACTCACTTAGTGAAGTGAGTTCATTAAACGATGATTTTGCTAGAATGCATTTTAAATATGGAAGTTCTGACGAAGAAGACGCTGATAAGAAAGTGGATTCAAACATCTAAAGTGAAATAGAAGAACAATCTGATGGTGAATGTCTGGAAGTTGATGGAGCTGTTGAACTAGTAACATCAACTTTCGAAGATGATACCATCAATCCTATTGATTGCTATCGACATTTCATCACTAACGAAGCAATAAGTCTTATGGTTTGTGAAACTAACAGATACGCAGAACAATACTTACTAATACATAAACATAGCGAATGATCAAAAAATCCTCAATCGGAACCAACTACCAACGAAGAAATGCTGAAATTTTTAGGAATAATCATCGAGATAGGTTTGGTACAAATGTCAAAAGTAAGCTATTACTGAAGCTAAAGTCAATTCTATGAATTAAAAATTATTCAAAATACAATGTAGCTGGATAAATTTGAATTACGTCTTAAGTTTCTTCATTTTTCAAACAATGAGGAAGTGAATACGAACCAAGATGAACTAGCTACAGTGGCGGCCAAAATTATTCATACAAATAAAAAATATTATAACGAATCTCATATTTCTGCAAAGAGATGACCGTTTGGACTATAGTTTTCGCCAGAATGTAGAATGATGCGTATACTATATCTGTAGTGAGTTTCAGCTTGATCCACAGTAAAGTGGTTGTTTTAGATGAGCAAGAAAAAAAATCATGTGTTTGAGTTTAGTCCAAAATTATTCGTTACAGTCCATAAAAAGACGCATGCACATATTACGATGTTCATAATTGCATGTTCATCGATATGGCTAATTTCACGACAGGAGATGCATTTTAATCATAGAATGCGCAGTATTTCGTAGGATACATATTTTTCAGACGTTATAGAGACCACACAGGTGAAAGCGAAAATTGAAATTTCTATATTTTTATATTTATTTTCTATGAACTGTATGAATAATTTCGGACTAAACTCAAACACATGATTGTTTTTTCTTTCTCATCTAAAACAATCATTTTACGGTGGATTAAGCTGGAACTTTCTACAGATATAGTGTACACATTGCTCTACATTCTGGCGAAAACCATAGTTCAAACGATCATCTCCTTGCAGAAATATGACGTTTGTTCTAATATTTTTCATCTGTATGAATAATTTTGGCCGCCACTGTACGTCGTACAATTTTTTTATGTTGACGATTATAATGAACATCAAGTCGTTAGATCATTGGGGTAGTTTTTTTGTAGAATTACTCGATATTCGAAATGCTTCAATTCTTTATAAACATCTGGATGAACTTGGTATGGCAAACTATCAAGAAGTAGTAATGTTCTCGATTGTACATTTGGAATAAAACACTGATCACGCCAGTAAGTAACTAGCGATGATGATAATTTACGACTTTTAGAACAAGTAAGAACAATATTCTTTACACTGAACAGATTTCTTTTCAAATTTTCACTAATGTGTCCTAATACTTCTTTTAAACACATATAAAGTGGATTAAGAACACATCCATCCATTGTTATATTGGGTTGGATAGTATAAGAATGGATGACAACTCCAAGTGATCGAACAGAACCCCAAGTAAACTTTTCTCCGCTATGAGTTAATATTGTATCATGATAAGGTTCTAGTTCAATATCGATCCGATAAGTATTCAACACCTGATTTGGATCATATCTTTCAATTATTTTATTTGTTTCAAAAATGAAATTTTTAGCTGCTTCATTAATTTATTCTTGATTTTCAACCGCCTTTTCTGTAATCAGTTTAGTTATTTTTCGACTGCATATTTCATGTTGATATTTAAAAGTATATAATCAATTATCAGAAGCCTGAAAATTATTTAAATTTAATTCACCGCTTTTCTAAAAACGTCATCTACGTAAATCAATATCATGAACGGATAAATATGGATGTCGAGCATGTTCTAATTGATCAAAAACATAAGTATCAACATTATTCGTTTTTTGTTTTTTGTACCACAGACTTTTTCTATGTAGCAGGTTTTTTTAGATTGTATTATATTGTAAATATTTTATATTATTTGAAATTTTATTATTTATTATTTATTAAAATAAAGGTTTGTATACAGATGAATTTATTATTGAAAACCTGACTTTTCATTGAATAAATCTTGATTTTTTATCTGAACACATTTTTTAGATTTTTTTTCACTATATATATTTCATCATTAATTGTGTGTTACTCACATTCTTAAATAACCACGTATACATACATGGTTGTATAGTTTAAATGCCTAATACAATACATTACATAAAAATCGCTTCTCTCATATAAATATCAAGCTCTTAGAATATTATTCTACTAAGTACTTCATCTTTAATCGTACTTTATATACGATTATATACTATGATATTTAAACAAGCTTTTTCTAGGATCTTATTCTACTATATATTCTATAACTACTCGTATCCTGCTATGTATATTCTGACTAGATAGATATTGAAAAAGTTGTACACATGAACATGTGATATATTTTGTTTTTTCTATGTGGCAAATATCTATTTTGAAAACTTTGATTGTCCTTAAAGTTTTACTAGCGACTCTACAAAGATTAATAACCATAACCTAAGACTCTTACAGATAGAAAGAAGTTATTTGTTACCAAAATTGAACAATTGACTTTTTATTGTCAAATTCTTGTCAAAAACCGTTAACTTTATATAAATTATTATTTATTTTCTATCAATTGTAATTATTAAATGCTAGTAACACTTGATATATTGACTTTTGTTGTACTTTGCTAAATTACATTGTCGAAGCTACATTATTTTTCTGTAAAATATGGTTTATTTACTATTAAAGAACATCTTTTCAAAAATAATGTTCAAACCTTTACCAACTAATATTCTCAATTATTGTGACGATAAATTTTATGAACTTGTCTAACAAAGATGTAGTGGTGATGTAGTAGAATTCTTGAAAATCCTGAACATCTCGTCTGTCCAACCACTATTGGGAGTAGACAATCTGTTCGAGTGACTGGAATTTAATTCAGAACAACTACGGACCATTAAAAATAAATTAGTTTTTCAGCATGATAATGGTTTTATTGAAGTGAAATGGAGTGTTAGGAACTCATTAGAACGTTTTATTCGAGATCTACGAACAGTTAGCGATGATGATCAATATGCAACAGAGCGAGTAGACTTGCAGACTTACTATATGACTCTGTCGTCAGATTTTCAAAAACATCCTGTACTAAAGTCTTTAATCAATTTGTACCAGACAATAGATAGTCAAAACCATGAAAATAATCTTAAAAATCTATCTTTTTTAACTTCTCTACTTGATAATACTACTAATAACCTATGTCGATCAAAAAAGGCATATCGTTATAAGCAATACGTGCTTCGATTTGTTGTATCGTTTTATGTGCAAGACGGAACGAATGCGTACGAATTCGTCAGATTGAATATACCAGGTGCACTTCCATCTATATCTACTCTTCAAAGACTTGCTATAGATGCAAAGCTTCGAATAAATGAAGCAGATTTTCGTTTCAAATCATTAGCTACACATATGGACTCAATTAAAACAAATATCATTTTTGTTTCAGAGGATTGTACAGCTGCCGTGAAGAAACTATCTTACGATAATGCTACAAATTCATTCATTGATTTTACAGCGCGTTTGAAAAATGGGCTATTTATTCATCTATATTACGATACACAATCTTTCGAACAATTCCGTAATTGGCTGCTTAATAACGATTTCTCGTCACTGTTAAACATTCATATGACTCAATTCATTACTAGAATAGACATGTCGTCAAATTCTTTTTGGCTTTCTGCTTATGGAACTGATGGTACTATCGATCTATAGACATAGTTCGTCGTTGGATATGAATGTTTAAGCAAACTATGCTAAAAAATATTCGCATTGTAGGATATTCTACGGATAGAGATCTTAAGTATTTACGCGCTATGCGCCTTGCTATAGGCTCCTTTGCCTCCTTATCAAACATGAAATTGAACAGTTATAAAGGTGCATTCCGTATTAAAATTTCAAAAAACTGGAGTTGGTATTTTCTCGACGACCGACAACTATTTCTATGCTTTCAAGATCCAATACATTTGTGTACAAAATTGCATAATAGACTGCTTTCTAGTACAGATAGTCTGTCATCGACATATATCACTTGATTGTCTGTCAACATTAATTGCTAAAGTTTCGAAATTGCATCATAATTTGGTCAAATCAGATATACTTCCTAAAGACCGTCAGAACTTTAACTCCTGCATCAAGATTTGCAGCGACGATGTAATTAAATGTCCGTTGAATATACCGAATACTGAAGGTATGATTATATATCTTTGTCTACTTCGTTCAATTATAATTGCCTATATCGATAAACAAACAGTTTTTACCGATCGACTGTATCATACTTGGCTGTAAGTTTTCCTCATTCGTTGGTGGCATAGCTGGCTTGAAAATATAACAAATAAGGATTTGACTCGAATTTTTTATCAATTATCTGCTGCTACAATTAGTGAAAGCCAGGAAATACAAAAAAAGAACATTTTTTCATTACCAATCATGCTTATTATTCGATTGAGATTAATGCTTATCAATTGGAGTATCTTACTTTGGTAGCCATCCGGAAGGAATTACCAGCAGAAGCACTGAATATTTACCTTTTCAACTCTCAAAAATGTGAAGCAATGTTTCGCTCAATTCGTTCGATGTCTGGTAGTTTTTCTTCTATTGTAAACTTCAGTGTGGTAGATTTTTTTAATTGTGCTCAAAAGTGAAAGTGAATACAGTACGGACAATGAAGTTCTACTTTTTCCGAAGCATCATAAACGCGGTAAAACATTCAAACAACCACCTCCAACAACTGCATCGGACTCCACACTCAACATTCAAATGACCGAGAAAATTAGTTGGTCCAGCTTTTACTGATGTTTCTCAGTTGCTTTCTGATCATCGAATTAAAGACATACTCGGTAAAACGCATATGGTAGACATGAATCAGCTGAACAACTATGTTCGAAACATGCTGAGAAAACAAAAAATTACTGACGACTCTTACAGCGTGTATAATAAAACGGATGACATGTCTGATGCGGAAGATGCCTATGACAGCGAAGAACAACTCAACGATGAGAATAATAAGTATCAGATGCTTTGTCAACAGAAGTTCCACTTAGCGTACAAGATCCTATGCTTTCTGAAACGCATGTTTTTAATACAATTCGCCCAGAACTGAAAAAATCTTACTTTGAAATAGAAATATCTGATCAAAAGAAGTTTATTCACAAACAAACAGCTTGTTGGCATCTAATGGAAAATAAAGCAGTCTTATCAAGCGATCGCCTTACTCGTGTAAGACAACACTAGAATAAAATCAAGGAACAATTCACTGAACTTTTGTTATAAAGACTAGGAATTAAAACGTGTTATTTTTTTTTAAATAAACAATAAAAGTTCGTTCTGTTCTCTCTCTAGAGACAGATAGAAGAGTTATAAATATGATGATAGCTATCGATCTCATAATTTATAGGAAAACTTGTGAATGTTTTTTTAGTTTGCCACGAATAAATCACTTTACACATTACAATAATTATTCAATTATACTACGGAGGATTTTATTTCCAATTTTCTGTATACAGATTTATGCGTGTGAATTATAAGTTTCTGCACATGAATGTATGAAAATTGAGGAAAGCAAAAATCAGATTATTTATTTTTCAAAGTCAAAATTTCGCACACCATATTGGCAGAAGAAAATATTTATATAATGATCTAAATTTGTTTGTCAATTCTTTACTGCTGCAATCATCTGCAAAGTTGACCATTTTATTGTTAAATACTATTATCAACTTTACAAAAGAGATGCTGATTTTTTTTTTCTATAAAATCATACAGTAAAACAATACTGAGATGTCAAATGACTGGTGAATACACATTACATGATGTCATATAAAAACTGTATTTCTTGGACTTCCATTGTACTCCGGGAGTACAATGTAAGTACGGGGCTACCGCGAAGCACAGAGAGCATGGGAATCCTGATTTTTCCGTGAACTAGATACTCGAATTTCGTGTATTTACATAGTACATAGATACCCACAATGTAAAATTCTAACCAAACTCATTTAACTTTTCTTATGATGATGAGATAGTGCTGGCCGAGTTGCGTAAGAAAAATGTGTTCCATATTTTCAAAGGAGATTTTAAAGAATTTTTACGAAAGACAGATTTTTGGCTCTAATTCTCTTAATATTATAAAATATTGGGAATTTGGGTATTTTCCTAAGTTTGCTTAAATTTTCGTTTGAAAATATGAAATACTTTTTCTTATGCAATTCGATGAAGTCTATTCAACTGTCAGAGAAAAAAGTAAAATAAGTTTGATCAAAACTTCAGACCGTGGGTATCCTACGTACTATGTAAATACCTTAAAATTGGAATATCTCTCTCGATGCATGCCAATGGACCTTCATATTTTATATTTGTTAGTTTGATAGTGAGCGCTTTCATTTTACTCGAATATGTATGATCTCCTTCGCTGACAATACTAACATCTCTATTGTTGAGGATGTTTTTTTGCCTTTTCTAATGTTTGTTGTTATCCTAGTATTATTAAATATGCCGTTTATATCAAATAAAATTATGATCAATTTCAAGTAGGAATGAAACAGGAACACTTGATGAGAGAAAGATGTAAAACAGCAAAAACATTTCGGCGAAATACAATGTTAATGAAAGATTAGATTAGTGCGAAGCACAACGACCGAACTCTTTTTCCGCGGAAAAATTGTAATAGCGAAAGCTTTACTTTTAAACAAATAAAAGATTATATCTATACATCATCCTCCAACCCCACTCTCAAAAATGTTGACTTAATTACGTTTACTAAGTTAAATACACAGGGTAAATGATGCACGTATTGATGGGCTAGTATCATCTATAGAAGAGTATATATTAAAAAGGAAAAGAAAAAAGTAGATAAGTAGGTCAAAAAAGAAGAGAGTAATCAAAGAGTGTTACTTACATATACACATATGAATCCTTATCGCCGAAATTCAACAATCTATGTTTTGACAGTCAATAATTTCGGAGATTTGTCATTTCGAGACTTGTCTTTCGGCAATGTGGCTATTGAAAATATCTATTTTCACTTAGCTTCATCATGATGGCTACCTCTATCATCTATCTCTTGCTATGATACTTGCAGTCTCAGTAATGGTCTAATACTTTCTCAATTATTCCTAAATACAGTTAATGATCATAATGCCTCCTATAAATAAGAAAATGAGGACGATGATCGCTAATATATATAGAGCACAAAGAAAAATGCGGCGTTCTTTGTTTAGATAATCTTTATGTCGATGACCTCTATTCCGATGATATTCATTTCGACGATCTCAATCTTGTGCCATTTCGTCTTCAACAATGAAGTACATAACATTTCACTATTTTCTATATTTTCTATTTTGTTTTTCACTTTGCGCATCTTTACTAAAGTATATTATCGTTATACTGGCTCTCTCTGGTTTTTTTGGTGAGTAAGTATCATACCTCGGCAGATATAATCACAGGAGTGTTAGTTCTAAGATAAGATAGTGAAAATTTACTATCTTATTGTTTTCAATAAGACAGCATCGCTCAGCATTATGGAAATTTTATTTTATTTTCTCTCATATAAATATTGTAAATCAAAGTATATGGATAAACTCTGTCATTTTTGACTCGAAGTGTTTGTTTCAGCATCAGTGTCTGGTTGCAATATGATGGTATCAAGTGCTTGTATACATTTTTCAATATCACTCATTGTATTGTAGTGTGCAGCAGAAAGACGAACTACACCTTCCTTAGTACATATTCCTAAAGCAGAAACCAAGCGATGAGCATGGTTATGTCCATTGCGGCAAGCTATTTTATGTGCATGAAGTTGTTTGACAATTGCACTTGAAGATAAACGGGACGAAATAAAACTGATAGTCGATGATCGATTGACAGTTGATTGAGGACCAAGAATGGTAATATCAGGTTTTGTTAGAAGGTACCGAAGAAGTCGTTCAATGAGTGGACGCTCAAAATTGCCAAACATATCATATGCTTGTTCAATCGTTTTTCTTATTGGTTGATCTTTTGGAGCATTAGTGACTCGTTCAAAGTAAGATTTAACACCTAAAATGCCTGCGCATGCTTCATGATTAACGCATCCAATTTCATATTTATGTGAAATATCTGATTCCGGAATAAAGAAATGATTCGGACCAACACCAGCGTCAATAAAGTCTTGCCAAGCAGCGTTTGAACCATATAAAACAGCAATATGAGGGCCAAAAACCTATTAAAAAAAATACATAATATTTCTAGCACAATTTTAATGCCATTCTCAGAAATATATTGATCGTATCAGTAAGTATTACGCATTATTTACTCAAATTTCAAAATAGGTCGACCGGCTCAGTCTTATAAGCAGGAGCGGCGTGACTGAAGGGACATATCAAGGGTGCAACACTACCTTCGCTCCAGTAGTTGAAATTTTTTGTTATTTTTACGAATTGAAAAGTTGAAAAACAGGCTTACAGTAGAAATGTTGCTAACTTTTCCCTAAAATTACAGAATTAAACTGTGTTTTTCTCAAACAAGTTGTAAAGTAAAATTAAAAACTTTTCGTTTCGTAGAAAAGTAACCACTATGGAATTACAGGTGATCCAAAAATGTCTGATCTTTTGTTTATGAGACATATTATAATTTGTTTTACGTCTAAAGATCTTCGTTATTGAACAGTTATGACGAGAGTGGCCACCTTCACTAGTAAAAGTTGTGAAGAAATTTCTTAATTCGTATTCGATAATGCTTCAGTTTCTGTAAAGAAATGACTCAGGACGACAGAATTTCTGATTAATCTGACAAAATTTTCATGTCAAGAAATAATATCAGTTATACTAGTATAATCGGTAATTACGGACTGAAAACTTAATTCTGAGAAATGTTGAGTCATTGTGTTTTCTAGAAAGCATGACTCCGGCCAGTCGTTGCTAAGGTGAACACGTTCGGCGTTAGAAGTACCGAGAAACATTTTTGAATTTTATAGAAAATTGATCTTATTTCTTACAAAAGAAATATTTCAATGAGTCGAACGTTGTAAAGGATTTTCATAAGTTCTACATATCATTTCTACCTTATAACTAGGATTTCCATCGTGTATGAACGGCCTATAAGATCCCACTTTGGAACTAACGAGGAAACCTCTCCAGGTGATTAAGCCCTTTAGGTCCCATCTTTTGGCGATAGATAGGCCTCAATGAGGTATGAAAAGTCTTAAGAAGGTTCATACCCATAGGCCTTCTATCTAGAATTATAGGTATTTGTCTGAAAATTTTGCCTATAGCAAGATGTCCACTAACAAACCGAATGTCTATATTTCGAGCTGAGATTTTACCCACAGACAGGTTTATTACCAGATAGAACGCTCTGAAAATTTCAGCTCAAAAGAAGATTTTCTTCCCAAGATATCAAAGTCTGAAAAGAACGAACAACTCTAGCATCTTTCGTAAGATGTGGGTGATTCCTGGAACTTCAGTATCCTACGAAGTAGATATTCTTTTGAGCTGCAATTTTTAGGGCGTTCTATCTACTAATAGACCTGTCTGCGAGTAAAGTCTCAGCTCGAAGTATCGACATTCAGTTTGTTGGGAGATACCTCGCTATAGGCAAAAATTTCAGTAAAATACCTATAACTCTAGATTAGAGGGCCTATGGGCACGAATCTTCTTGAGGTTTTTCATACCTCATTAAGGACTATCTACCGTCAAAAGATGGGGTCTAAAAGGCTTAATCGCTTGGGATGGTTCCCTAGTAAGTAGTTGAATATATTCCACCATTGAAACTCTTAGATTCTGAAATTTGGGTGAGGGTGATTTGAGGGTGAGGGGTGTAGAGTTATGGGTGGTGTTGGGTGATGGTCTCCTACTGAATTATGATATTGACTATTGTAATAAAGTACTTTAATGCGCATACCAATCGTTGCATAATATCTAAAATTGATGGGTTCTATAATATGCTATCGAAAAGTTCATGTTGCAAGTGTCAAGAAATAATAGATAGATATAAAACCTTCTAAGTTAGGTATTTACTTCGACCGTAGTGACTTCATTAATCTGTGATTGTAATGAAGCAATACAAAGTCTCATGAAGATTCATTGACTAACTTCATCTAAAATATCTATATAGTATATGACAACGGCATAGACAAACATCATCTATCAATGTCGCTAGTAGAAAGCTCATTAATGTATACCTAAGTTACACTCAAGCTGATAAAAGTCTTTCTAACAAAAACCTGGTATTCCACATCGATTATCTAGTGAGTCGGTATGTGATCGAATATAATCTGTTTCGGTGATAAGAACCCGTGAATCCTACTAAATCCAGATATAATTTTAGACTCACTTCGCATTTAGCTTCGATTGTGGACAGAATTAGATGATGGAAGAGAACAAAAATAATTTTATATTGACTATTTTTCTAACAGTAACCAAGGAATAACTAAAATCTAGACTCTTATTTGATTACTTACACAAAAATTGTCAAACATTGACCAAAAAAGATCTCGAGTCTGCTTCCGTCCAGATTGGGGTTCGAGATCAGATTCAGAAGTTTTGTTTTCTCGGGTATTGGCCCCGATTCGAGTTCAAAAAAAAAAAGTGTACCCACAAGTCTTTACTGTAGAAAAACGATTTAATGCCAAGAGTTTATAGATCCGACAGCTTTGGCTACACACAAAAGCTAAATAGTTTCTAAAAGATGCGCTAGACTACCAAACATCAGGTGTCCATATGTTTTTCGGCACATCCACTATTTTTGACGGCATTCTATAACATTGGATGGTTTGAATCGATAAAAAAAATCCTTGAGCTAGGAATGTAACTTTCCATGATAGTTTTAAACGTATTTTCTTTGTTCATTTGACTCAAAATAAATGAATTTATCTCATATGGATTCTATTTCTATTTCAATAATCTGGCCTAATAAAATTTATTATAACACTGAATATTTGCGCCCAAAAAGATAAATGACTATTAAGATGAGTTTGGAGTTCTTTAGAAAAACACATTTTTATGTAGAGGAAATATCTTACAGGCTTCGACCTGGGCTAGATTGAGCTGGATGCGCTCACATAATACTTGGGCCACTCTGGGTCGGGTCAAAATACGGAAAAGTGGTTTTTTTCAAGCTGTTCTACTCACTTTATAAAACGTGAATGCATAAAAATCAACTTTCCATTGACGAACATCAACTGCTTTGTGTGGTGCATAAGCTACACCATCAACAATAACACGTGCTCGAGGACTTTGTTGATGAACAAGTTTTACAATGGCTTCAATATCAAGAACTTCACCAAGAAGATTACTAACATGTGGTATAGCTACAATTCGGGTACGTTCTGATAATAGAGCTGAAAGTTCATCAAGATTTACTCCTTCATGTGCTTTCCATTCAATAACTTTTCCATGTAATTTTGTCCAAGCACCATAATTAGCCTCATGAGCAAGATTACTTAAAATAATTTCATCATCTGGATCAGTAATAAGTTTATTAAAAGCATGTGATATTATATGAATTAATTGGGTTGTACTTGGACCAATAACAACTTCACCAATTCCAGTACCATTCATCATTTCACGACAAAAATCATGAGCAAGTTTCACAGTTTGTGTTGCTTCATTCGATTGATCATATCCAGCTCCAAGTTGAACATATGATCTTGAATAATATTTTGAAATATTATCAATTACTGATGATGGTACTTGACTACCACCTGCATTTTCCAAAAATACCCAATCAGGATGTTCACGAAAAAATGGAAATTGATCACGTAACTCTTCTTGTGTTATAGTCGACATTTTTTTTTATTTTAATAAAGAAATAAAGCAAAAAAAAATATTACAAAACCTTTTATCGCTATCATACAATATAGATAGATAAGACAGTTAACTAAGAAAAAAATATATTTATATATGCTAAAGTCAGTTTAAGGGGTGGCCCCTTTAGGGGACAAAGGTGTATATTATCGTGCTCGAAGGGACGATAAAGTGAAGACAGCCACGCCTTAATGACAAATATGATGCATTTCTTCGAAAATATATTCACTAGATGAGTATGCATAAAGTAATTTAAAATAGGTTTAAATGCAAAAATGTGGCATCCCTTCATTTACAATATCGATCAGATCTAAGGTTTCACTAGAAATCTTTCTTCTATTGTCTCATAGGTTTGAATATTCGCTTGGAAACAATTGATATGTGTATATGTCATGTTCCTTACGTTTTAATTAAAACCAGTCATATGGTTTCATTGTCACGAATTCTTCGGTTTTTAAGAATATCTATGCCAATGTATCAATTTTAATGTTCCATCCGTAATTTGGTACGTGAATCGGTACCCAAATAAAAGTGAAAATCTACATTGTAAAAGGAAAGACTAGAATAATAAATTCTTTAGGAGTTTATGAAAGTGAAGCGTATAACAAACCGTTTTTCTGTATATGAATATTTTCATAAACTCTTGAAACTATTAAGAAAAAGGATATTATAAACCTCTCAAGGGTTTATTATTCTACTCATTTTTTCACAACACGCATTAGTATTCTTGCAAGCAATAGATCGAATAAAAATCAATCAATGAGTAGATGTATATGATGTAATATATTAAACTTGTTATCGATCATTGTAGTTTGGTATCACTGGCAATCTATTTTTCAACATATATCAGTCTTTATTAATTAAAAAATAATTTTCGAAATCTAAACAAAAACTATATATATAATTTGAATTTTATTTTTGATCGTGAATAATACAGGGTACTACACTAATACTTATTAAAAACTGAATTTATGGGTAGAATTAATAGGCATGACAGTAGTTATTGAAATGGCTTAAACTATATACCAAAATACACTGATACTTTACAATTTTTATCCTTCATATACACGTTTTCATAAAAATAGTAGCAGATTCGTATTCCCCATCAAGAAATGCAACTACGGGCATGTCATTTGTACAATTTTGAAGAATAAGACGTATTTAAAAATTTTGAGAGTAACACAGACAAAATGACAAATAACTCGATATATTATTACTTCAAGAAGACTTTTGAAATTTTTTTGTCTGTGTTATTCTCAAATTTTCTTCAAAATTATACAAATGGCATGCCTGTATATTCAGTTTTTGATGGAAATCACAAATCTTCTACTATTTTTTATGAAAACATGTACATAAAGGATAAAATTGTTTAGCATATAGTTTAAGACATTTCAATGATTTCATAGCGAATAATTGCTGTACGGTCTATTAATTCAGTTTTTAATGAGCTTTTTTTTTTGGCATATAATACTCAATCATGTTCTATAGTATTATTTATAGTGTAAATCACAGAAGAGAGCGTAAGCGTTTTGTTTACTTATTTATGAATTTTTCTTTTCCTTGAATCATATTAGATGTTAATTTTGTATTTTAAGTTTTTATACATTAATTATTTTAATTAATGTTATATTTACAATTAGATACAATAAAATAAAACAATAGAAATAAAAATAACAAAGGAATAAAATAAATAAATTAATTGAAACTTAAATAATTAGATGAATTTAAGTTTCAAATAATAAGAATTTTTATTAATATGCATTAAATTAAGTATAAAAATAATGAAAAAACAATTTAATAAAATTGATTAAATTGTTGTTCAAATTATTAATTAATTAATAAATAATAAAATAATACTATTATTACAGTTTCTCCAGCAGTGTTCTAGGACTGCGACATAGGGAATTCTCTCAATTCTAAGTAATATCAGCTAAAATTGACCAAATTCCCGGAGAAATGAAAATTACCATACATTTCCTTCACAGATCCCCATCAATTCTTCCCATACTTCTCTTCAACTAATTCATACTATGAAAACTAAATTCGCTACCTAACTAAATTCCAACTTAAATCTACGGTCCCTTTGCAAAGAACTAACCGAATGACAATTTCACTCAAAAGAATTGATGAACTTAATAGAATTTGTAGACAATACCCCGCTAGTTCTTGGACACCCCTCTAATTTCAAGGGCTCGATCCGCAATCTCGATGCTCATCGAATGATTAGTTAGATAATAATAATACACTTGTTACTATAATTATAAAAATTCTTTTTTATAGAAGACTATTAGATAAACAATGATTTTTTTCTTAGTAATTAAAGAAAAGAAAACTAACATTTTGTATTAATTAAATCAGTAAAATCAACATTATTTCTCAAATAAATTAGTTACAAGCAGCAAATCGAATATAATCAATACCAAACTTCACATCGTTTTCTTTCCAAATAGGAACAATTCGTAATTGACGAACAAGACCATACCATGTTGAATAGTTCGACAAATCTAATATATACTCTCTCCATTCTGTATTATTTTCGATTTCAATGGATATACTATAATTTTCATTAAATAATCCTTTATTATTTGTACTCCAAAATAATTGAAAATAATTATTATTCGATACATAATCATAAGTCATATTAATAATTATTTTTTTAACTACTGATGTATCAATCATAAGTACTGGACTTAATAATTGAAATTTTCTATCAATTATTGGTAAAACCCATTTTCCATTGAATGGTTTATTCATAAATTGATTTAAATCAGGTAATTGTTTCCATCCTTCTGTATCACCATCATGATTAAATTCATAAGATTTTGGATTTTGTGCTGTATACTGTTTTAAACTAAAATTTCCTATTTCTATTGTTCCATTATTTAATCCCGTGACTTCCCAACCAATATTCATTCCTCCTACATAATATTTACTAAGATCATTTGATTTTAAAAATCCACGTTCTACAGCTGCTTCAAGTCCTAATCGAACAAATGGCATCATATCTCCAGTAACATGTACGATACGTTCTGAATGAACAGAAATATTTGCAAAATTTGAAAAAGCTGGACAATATATTAATGAACCAGTGCCTTTATCACCATTAATATATAAAGGACTCATAAGAACACGATCATCATATAAACCAATACCTAACCAAAAGTATTTACCATATTCTGAATCTCCTTTAACTAAATTTTGTATAGTCATATAAAGTGGAAAAATTCCAGCATGAAGATTAGGATCATAACCTGGTTGAATATGTTGATCCATATATAAAAGTTGAACATCTAAATTCCATCGTAATTCATTGACTTGATTTAATGGTACAGAACCACCCGTAATTCCAATATTTTGTTGAACAAGAAGATGAACCCATGGAGCATCATGTGCTTTATATTTACCTCCATATTCATGAAATCCATTAACTGCAATTTGTAAACGACCATCTTGAAAAAGTATAAAACGTTTATCATCAGTCGACCATTGTATACCTTTACTTTTTCCATCATTAATTAAAGTTCCATTTGTAGTTATATTTGAATGGCTAGCCCATTGAGCCAATTCCCAAGATGCAGTTGTATTTGGTATAGTAGAAAATGGATTATATAAACGATATCGAGGTGCTTTAGCACATTCCGTTGGATTTGAAGGACAAGCTGGAATTACATTAAAACCTTGAGTATAATTTACATCAGAAAGAAGTTCAATTCCTTGAAAATATACTTGATTCGCTGTTGAATATGTAAATAAAATAACCATCAATAAGAACATTTTCAAATGAGGCAAAATAACTTATTTTCTAAAATAAAATATAACAATATAATATCGTTTTTTACTGATTTGATTTTTAATTCATGTTCTACAAATAAAATTTAAAAAATCTGCAGATGGTTCAACTATTTCACCGACACGTTCAATTAAATAATTTGTACCAATTCTCTCAGGTTTTTTTTTTTATTATTTTTCATAATTAATATAATAGACAAGACAATGATAGAAATGATAAAAATTCTGATTAGGATACCCAGTAACATATAAACTCTCTTTGAACGTAATTGAAACATTTGTGACTTAGTAGGTAAGTTAGAAGATAATTTTAAAATATTGATATATATGTTAACAAATCTTATATATTTCGTTTTTTTTTTGTTTCAAAAATTTACATGTGAGAGTTATGCGATGATATACTGATAAGATAAAAACTCAACAAAAATATCATCCACCTTGTCTAATAAAACGAGTAAAAGTAAAGCAACACTCAACTAAGTTAAACTGTGTATATATATATCTGCATGGTATCAGTAAAATTTGTAATCATTATTATAAATTATATTTTCAACCATATGAATTGTATTTATTAATTTATCTAATTAAGCTTAGAATAACTTCAAAATTATGTTAATGAAAATGATTTAACATGTTAGATTACAGTTAAATAAAAAGAAAGAATTTCATGTTTCATTATGCCATTGTTTTCTTTTTTTTGCTGTAAAAAATAAAATTTCACTTCATTAGAAAGATTTAAATATCTTTCGTCAATTGTAATGCATTGAATATTGAATAAAATATAGTTACAGCAAAAATTATTTGTAGTATTTCGATAGTGGAACTACAGACATTTACAGATCTGGTAAATGCTAGAAAAATGATCACGTTTATCAAAAATCAATATTATTAACTGATAAATTAATCTTTGAAAATAATGCATATTTTTTAAATATAAAATTTATTTGTCAGATTTCAAGAACAATACGATTTTTAAAAGCATAAGATGCAAAAAAATAAAAAATGTTACATACATAATTTCTTCTTGTAAGACTCTGGGTACTCTACCTGTATCATGAAAATCGTAATCAATCAGTGATTCTCTAATAAATAATTTCTCTATTGTTTAAGTTAAAACTGATCTCGATTATCTTCTAGGCTATATTTATTTTAATATACATCCTTTCTTCAAGGTCATTATGGCTATTAAATAAGAAATAGAAAAAATATATTATTTTCTTTATAATACGCCTGAAAAAATATGTTGGAAAGAAATTCTACGTTGCAATTTTCTTGTAAAGATATTTCAAAATAAAGAATTGTCGTTTTTAAATAATTAACACTGCTTATTCCAAAAAATAGTATCGTTATTAAAATTCTACAGATAATTTTTATTGCAATTGTACAAAAAATTTCTACATGAAAATAATATTTTGATCTAAATTTGTTTTAAATATGATAATTGCCGTTTTCTTTTCATCTATATACTATATGTATTTAGTTATATTTAACATAAGTGAACATGCAATCTTCTTTTTTTTTTTAACATCTCATGTTCTGTTAATTTTTATTTTATTATTTTTTTCTATGCAATAGTTTATTATCATATAGTTTTGTAAAACTAATGTCGACAACAGCACTTGCTACAATTGGATCGCTATTTACAATTTATGCTGGATCAATTCTTTTTTCTCTTGGTTTTTCAGGTAATTTAATTACTATTTATTTTCTTCGTATTACACGTCATACGCCAATAACATTCATATTAATTATTTTATCAATTGCAAATTGTATATCACTTATTGTTGGTTTATTAAATCGAGTTATTGTAGCTATTATTGGTTTTGATCCAATTCTTATATCACCAGGTTGGTGTAAATTACGTGTTTATATAGGACAAACATCTGTACTTTTTTGTCAATCATGTGCTTGTTTAGCATCGATTAATTCTTTTCTTTTAACATGTCGTCAAGTTCGATGCCGTCGTCTTGTTACAATTTCAATATCACGTCTATGTATTACAATAGCAGTATTATTTTGGCTTATTCATGGTTTATTTAATCCATTATTAACTGAACTTATAATTGTAACTGGTAAATCTCCAACATGTTCTTTAATTAATTCAATTGCTTTAAATTATACTGCATTTTTTCTTCGACCTATTTTAATTGGTATTTTTCCAATATGTATATTAAGTATATTTGGAATATTAACATATCAAAATTTAAATCTTTTACATCATAAACGACGAATTGAACAACAATCTCTTTGTAAAATGTTACTTTTTCAAATGATTGTATATATATTAGGTACAATACCTTATGCAACTTTTTATGCATATCAATCAATAACAGCAGCAATACGAACAAAATCAACATTTGAACGTGCACAAGAAAATTTAGTTCTTGATTTTATAAATATTTTTTTTTATATGCCACAATCATCACCATTCTATGTATATTATCTATCATCGAAAATTTTTCGAAGACATGTTAAAGATTTTTTTTTACGACTTCAAATTAATCAAATTCGTCCACTTCTTAGAAGTACTCATGAAAGATATTGACATTAAATAGACAGTTAAAATGTTTTATTCTTTATTTAATTAAATACATCTGCTATTTTCTTGCATGATATATTTATTCAAATTAATATTTATCATGAAATCTTATATATAGAGAAAGTTTATTGTTAAGAAAGACTGTTTGATCTTTTGGTTTGAAATTTATAATATTAAACTTTACATTTTTTTTTTGACCTATTTTCATTGCATATGTTTTTTGTCAAATGAAAAATATGTTTTTTGCGAACATTTTCGATTCGTGGCTATGCGAAAACAAAGAATGTAGGCAGCTATCAATACACAAAATACAGATGTTTGTTCTCATGGAAAGAGGTGTTAATCTTTTTCGTAAAGGCCAAGCCTTCACCTGTTATTGAAATTAAACATAAAATTTGAGATTTTTAAATTAAAAAAAAAAGATCATCTAGTTCATTTTAATCATAAATAATATAAAAGAGTGTCATCTATTTACATCGAACACTATTTGTATAAAATTGAAAGAAAATATTATATTTCATCTAATACAGAACATTTAAAAAAACAATATTTGTTATTTTCGATAAAATAGTTCGAAGGTTAATAAAAAAAAATTGTATGTTATGATTATTTTGTTATTTTATAGATAATCTTTACATTGTTTTTTTTACAAAAACAAAAAAAATATTTATATAAATATCAACTAACAAAAAATGATTATGATCGATTGATTTTATTATTCGATAATCGGTATTACTATTTGGTATATATATATATACACACAAAAGAAAAAAACCAAGAACAGTAAAAATATATATATCTATATACAATAATGACAACTATTAAATATATTCGACCGATTTTTCGTTATGTAAATGGTTATTTACCATTAAAAAATCAACGTTTTCTTCATGTTGAAAAACATAAAGATCATCTTCGTTTAATTGATAAAAATGATACAATGGATTTTCATTATATATGGTTACGACATAATTGTCCTGAAATAGGTAAATCAATTCATCCTAAAACTGGTGAACGTATTGTTGATTGTGCTGAAATTCCATCAACAATTAAACCAGAACATATTGAATTAATTAATAATGATAAAAACCTTAAAATTATTTGGTCAAATGATCATACAAGTTTATATGATTTAACATTTTTATTATCACATGCTTATGGAAAAAATCGAATAGAAAGTAAAAAACCTAATGTTAAAATTGAAGATGTTGAAATAATTTATAATAAAAATCAACATGATATATATTTAAAAAATTGTTATGATAGATTAAAAAATTTTGGATTAGTTGTTGTTCGACAACGTGGATTAGATACAGAAGAAATCATGTAAATAATATTTCATATATAATTTATTTTAGTATTATTACTTTTTTTTGTAATTATAGTAAAGATTTTTTACCTTGTGGTGCATCAGTTGTTGAAACACATTTTGGTCGTATTGAAGATTTACGTACAGATAATACAACAAATAAAAATACAGATCAATTAGGTTATACAGATGCAGCAATTAATTTACATACTGATCAACCATTTATAGCTGATCCACCAGGTATATTTAATTTAATCAAAAAACAAAACAGATGATTTTTTTTTTTTCTTAATAGGTATGCAATTATTACAATGTATACGTCGAGCAGATACTGGTGGATCAAATACATTAGTTAATTCATGTCATGCTGCACTTTATCTTCGTGAAATTGATCCTCAAGCATATTATTTATTAACTACTATACCAGTTCATTTTCATCGAAAACAAAAAGAATTTACAAGTATTCATATTGGTCCAGTAATTGAAACAAATGGTGATGAGGTTAAACAAGTTCGTCATAGTTATTTTACATTAGCGCCATTTCAATTTCCATTTTGGTTAACAACAGCTTATTATAATGCATATCGTAAATATGCATCAATTTTATATGATTCACAATCTCAATATAAAGTTTTATTAGAAAGTGGAGATTTTGTTCTTTATGATAATTATAAAATGTTACATGCAAGAGATGGATTTACTGGACCAAGATATTTACGTGGAATTTATTTTCGATATGATGATGTTTGGAAAAAACTTGAAAAATATAGCAAAGATAATAAATAAATTATATAAATTTTTTTTTTGCTTAAAATTAATTAAAATTTTCAAATAAAATTATATTTTAACAATATGTAAATTTTCGTCATTTGGATATATTCGATAGGATTCAATCAAATGAACTAGAGTTTTTGTTGGTAGAAAAAGTTTATTTAAAATTGTTTTTCTATATGAATAACGTTAATAAATACTTCTATGAAGTATGATACTGTTAACTTTATTAAAGATTTTTTTTGTTTTATTCTTATATATCAATAGATTAAATTTCTTTATCCATCACGAACTAAAAATTCAGTTCATTTGCTTGAACGAAATTAGAGGTATTTAAACTTTTGTCGTAATACTACTTATCAAACACCTGTTACGTTTAGACAATTTGTTAGAATTTCAAAACTAAAAATTCAAATATTTAAAATCGTTTTATCAATAGGATGAATATAAGATGCTTTTTTTTTGAAACGTTTAGTCAATAAAATATCATTGATAAGAATATATTAAATGATTCTTAAAAAGTATTTTATCTAGGTTTCTATAAAGATTTTATTGTATAGTTTGATAAGGAAGCAATAAAATAATTCTCATGTACTTTTATACATTTTATACAATACAAATCATTTTGAATGAAATATTTTAAGTTAATATGTATAGTTCATTAATGTTTAATTAAACATTAGAAGTAGGTGTAGAGGGTCCGGATTGTCTTTCTTGTGATTGAATAATGGAATAATATGAAGGTGGTGATTCTTCTATTACAGTGGGTGTAGTATTGTCAGGAATAACATATACTGATGACATACCTCTTGAACGTATTGTTTGTCGTAGGTGTTTTTGTCTTCTATTTATAATGCTTTTATAAAATCCATGATAACTAATAATAATAATAGCAACTAAAACAATAGCAAATAATCCAAATGTGAAGATAATACTTAATGTATGAGTATTAGATCGTTCATGATCAGGTTCTGAAGTAGTGCTATTCATAGAAAATCTTACTTGAGCAAATGTTGAAATTAAATCATTCATATTGAAAACAAAGTGAAAGGTAATAAAACTATACACATACATATATATATATATGTATGTGTGTGTAATAAATAATAATGCAAAGAAAAAAGAAAGAGTTCTTATCAGTACTTTACAGACATTTGCCGCTTAAACAGTATCATCAAAATTGTATGCGCATGATAATAGTTGACATATTGTCATGAAATACTACCATTTGTTTTTGTATAATAAAACTTGAAAGGAAGTTTAGAATATTCAATCTATACTTTATACATGTGATGAAAACATCTATTGTTGAATATTTGAGAGATGATTCTTGTATTAACTTACCAAATGTAAAACGATTATTCATTGTTAACTTCTAGAACCATTGTTATTTAAAATATTTTCTTTTAGAACGATGCATAATAGTATGGTATGTGTGCCAGAGACCAAAACTAGATAAGTTTGATCCGAAAGACTCGAAATTTGAAAAGTCTTCAGTAAATCATTGAGAAATTTTTTGTTAGATGTTATTTTGATCTGTTGGTTGATCGATATGGTATAATATTCATTCATCACAACTCAGCTCATCTCTTTCACTTCATTACACATATTCAAACTATGAATAGATCTCGATGAATTGATTTACCTTGACTCATTTCGGCCACTGATGTATATTTCAACATGAGAAGCATATTTTATTTAATAAATGAGAGCGAATTAAAACATAAGCATGTTGATATCAGAAAATCGATAAGGCGAACTAGGAATTGACTTGACCGAAAAAGTGATCTTTTATTAAAGACGACTATGATCTTTTGACCAGATAACGAGATATATGTAGGTTTATAGGGGAAGACTTTCTCTATTCAACGATATATATATATTATTCAGTTCTGTTACTTGATGGACTTCAATAAAACTACAACCTCCTCCATGCGTATGCCCCTTATGATCAACCCAAATTTAGATGGTTTTTGACAATTTATACTATTCGCTTGCATCAATCGCTTCTACTTCGTATTTGTTTACAATACATTCTTTATTAATGATACAACTAAATTATGATATCTGATGATGAGAACTAACAAGCTTCTTAATCTTATTATGACGGCAATCAAGTTTAATCAACACTGTATAAAATTGTCCAAGGATATCATTAATAATAATTTGAAAAATATTTTGTTTAAGGTAAAATTCATAAAAACTCGATCAAATACAGTTAATGTTTGACTTATAACTTTTAAACGAATAATTGGAATAAAAATTCTAGACTTTCGTAAATTTGTTCTATTTTTATAGAGCAATAATCTACTCTTTCATGATGATCATAGATCACTAGTTATTTATCAAAGAAATTTCAATAATTTTGTATACTTTAATACCTTAAATAAGCCTGTTTGCAATGGGCAATAGTTTGTTTTGAGTTTTACTCAGAACTGATCTTTCTCCTCTCTTGTAACGATTCTGTGAGATTTTTAAAATTATTTTCTACTTGCAAAACTTTTTTTTGTCTACACTAATTGCCTGTTTGTCCTTTGTGTACATACTGTGTTGTATACGTTTTGCATTTTATATTAATATAGAAGAGAAGAATTTTGCACAATGATATTTGTGTAAAAACAAAAATGTAATCTATTCTAAGGTTGCAAAGACTATTACTAATAAAAAACTACCAATTTTATCGACGGATTCCTATAAAGCTGTCGATCAAATGAAATTTCAAAATCAGATTTGTATTTTGATGCCTAGCTGGGTCGTTGTCTCCTTGAGTTTGTGTGAATTTTATGATTTAGATGATTTACTTTTGATTTTTTTTATTAATTCAAAGCAGTGAATCATCCATCACGTTGCACAATACAAAGCAATCTCTAAAACTTCAATGCTGCATATAACTCAAGCAGATAGAAAATTAACTCAAATGGTAAAACGAATTCGAATAAAAAAAAATCTTGAATATGGTGCTAATGTTGTCTTTATGAAGTCTTAAAAGTTAAAAAAAATATTTTCTAAAAATAAACATATTTATTAATTTTTTTTCAGATAGTCAAGCTTTTCTCATATATAAATCAAAAATAAATTTAACAATAAACGTAGTTTTATATTCAAAGATTTATTTCTAGAAAACATCTGATTCAAAAATGTCAAAGAGAGATTTCGATTGAATCCTTTGCTGTATAAACATCTTGTGTAATTGATAAATTCTTTCGACGTATTAGTGTTAATAGATAATTTTTCATAATAAATCGTTTTTTCCATACAAATAATAAAACTGCTAGAATACTAATAGTTGCAAAAGTCAAATATAAACCAGCCATCGATTCAACTGTTAATGCAGTAGATGATTTAGATGATTGAGAACAATAAGTTGATTGAAACCATTTACTTTTTAAATCATCAAGAGCACCTGACTCTCTTAATGCTAATATATTTATATCGAAATCTTGTTCATATTGCCATTTTTTTTGAAAAACAATTCCAGATGCACTTTGATCAATACTGGAACCAACTAAAGTTAAATTACAATAAACATTACCAGTTATATATTCTAAAACACTACCATCCATAATTGATGCATCAATTATATTATTTAATAGATAATTATAAATTTCTTCATTAGATTTTACTGGATAAAAATCTCGAACACCTCTAGAAATTTCTCGTAGATAATATTCTTCAAAAGATGTACCAACTAAAATTCCAATACGACTAAATGCTATTTTTCCATTTTTAATATCTTCAATTCCAGATATAATATTATCCGATTTTGATATTGTTAAATCCGATGCTAAATTTGCAGTATATGCTGCAACTGAAATTAAACTTAATATATATAAAGCAAGAGTTAATAATCTACCAGCAGCTGTTTTAACATGAAAATCTACCCCATATCCAACAATTGCACCAAAAGCATACCATATACTCATGGCAATTATAGAAATTATTGAAAGATCTCGTAATGCTTCATTTTCTTGATGTTCTAATAAACAAATTAAGAAACCAGCACATATACTAGCAGCTGAAAGAGTCATCCAAAGTTTAAATGAGAATGGTCTTAAATATGATAAAAAATCTACACCAGGTTTAGATTCTTTTCGTATAATAATTCGTAAAGAATTATCAAATATTGAATTTGAAAAAGCAACTTTTTCTCTTCGTGTAGAGGTTATTGTTGTTTGAGCTATGAACATATCATAAGTATCATTTTCTACTGCCTTAATTACTTCATTAAATGTTTGATTTGTTACTAAAGTTATTTTCGGAATAAATCCCATTCTGTTTTTTAAAAGTTCAATAAGATCAGGTATGTAACCAACTAATTTTATTTTTGTTTTTCCAAATCTATTTGATGCTTGTGTAACTATAGTAAATGGAGCTATTTCAGTAACAGCAATTCGTAAGGTTACACCTAAAACTGATGCATAACCCGAAGGAGGTACTAAAGAAACTCCAGGCCATATAATTACACTTGATTGTGTATATAATCTCCATTCATTTGAATCCGACCATACTAATACTGGTACATAATTCAAAGTATTTGATGAATACTGAAGATTTTTTGCAACATAATAAATACCTTTTATTCTATCTGTTACATTAATACTAAATTGTATAGAACCAGATACACCAAGAAATATATTATTATTAATTATATTAAAAAATGAATGAGAATTAAGAAAACGTCGATCAAAACAATATGAAGCATTAATAAATGATATACATGAAGAAGAATTCTTAGTATTTATTGAACAAAGTTGTTTTAACGATTGAATTAATGTCCAAGTAGCATCAAATGCAAATAATGCATAATAATCTACATTATCTAATCCAGGAAATGATTCAGGTTCATATTCTTGCCAAATTTGGTATGCTGCATTTAATAATGTTTTATTAATAGGTGCATTAACAATATTCCCTACAACTGGTGTAATAGTAAGTATTCCACGTAACTTTTGATAATATGTTTGATTAAAGACATTCACAGATATATTTGCACTTAATATCCATGTAAATTTTGGACCAACTACATCTAAATCAAGTGCATTTTGTAAAATCAATGAGGCATAATTTGGTATAGCCCATAGTATAACAATTCGTGCTGTACTGCTGGTTAAAAGACTTTTTAAATTCCCTCGAATACTCAATGTCACAATATCGAATATTATTGTATTAGTAACTTTTAAATTATTATTATCAAATTCATCACTTATTGCTTTTGCAGCACCCAATCCAAATGCATCATTTTGATAGATAATAATACATGATGTCCAATTATATTGAATAAAAAGTTTGGCAATTGCTAATGCTGCTATATTATCTGAAGGTACTGTACGATAAAAAGCAGGATAAGCATTTCGATCATATAATTTAGGATCAGTTGAAGCATATGATATTATAGGAATACCAATCTTTGCAGCAAAAGGAGCAAGAAAATGAGATTCACTAGAAAGTCCCGGTCCCACAATACCAACAATATTTGAATCAGATATTAGCAAACATGTATTGCGGAGAGCATTTGTCACATCACCACCAGTTTCTACTGAATACCAACCAATAAATTGTTCTCCAATGGTTATATTATATCGCTGAGAAAGTATTATTGCTGCTTTGAACATAGCTCTAGAATGAAGAGACATTGTTATTGGCTCAGTTGTGTTTAATATCTCAGGAAAAAGACCCAATAATTGTACATTAGATGATGTTGTCAATGGCCAATCTGTTTTGATATATGATATATAAAATTGTAAGAAGAAAAAGTATAACCATAAGTATTGAATGCTCCATAAATACAACATCATCGCTTATTTACACTATAAATCTAATAGATAAATCAAATCTGAAGAAAACAAATAATGATTTTTATGGAGTAATTCGAATAACTTATCTATAAATCTCTACTTCTGTTTTGTGTATAAACCATCACAAAATTCTATTCAAAATACCTTAGATTGTTATTGTATTAATTTAATTATAATATAAGGATATATAATTCGTATGAGATTTTATCATATAAAGCTATGAAAGTAATAAATTATGAAGTTTTTGAATATCTAAATGATTTATTCTAACACAGGTAAACTAATTATCAAATTAATAGACATTAGAAAGTACTTTGAAGCACAACAAAGAGTGTCTTTTTCTCATTTTACTTTACAAACAATAGGATCAATTGGATGAATTAGATACAAATATTTGGTTGAATATCAAAATATTAGATTAGAATTTGATGATTAATTTCATTTTATTAAAGAAAATAATTTATTCCTTTCATAGATCCACATGATAAATATTACTACAGAAATAGCAGAAGTGAAATCTTTTGATATGATAATACTCTGTATGTATTATACATACTAATATTATAATTATACTACTTTTTAGGACACAGTACCAGCTATCTAACATATAAAATTGATTAGCATTTGCGGTAAATGTATCGATTTTGCTAGCAAATCTACCCCTCCACCATTCTATCCTTTAATTTAAATAATTATGCTATTATAGAGACTATTATCTTTAAACTACTCAAGTATCAACGATATAGTTTAGTATGTGGTAAGTTCAGATCTGGCTACTATCACACACACAAATTCATTTACTTATCATACCGATAAATTGGGTGATCAGATATATGTAATGGTAGATTCTAATTTGCTACAAATTGAGATGTCCTAAATTAACTTAACCTTTTCTGAATAGAACACGTCTTTTATCAAGAGGAAGGTTAAAAAGTAGGTGTAATGAATTATTTTCCTTTTCAGATGAATTGATTACCAGTGCTTTAAAATGAAGTCGAACTGATCATCAATCTAGAGCCGTTTCAGAAAAATAATAATTAGAGCAACTTCTTTTTTAATGGAACCATGAGATGCCTAGTTCGAATTATACATGCTATAAATGGGCACTTTGCTGTTAGTTAAGTTAAAAATATAAAATTTTTTCCATTTGTCATTTATTATAAATGTGCACTTTACTGTAATTTAGGCAAGAAAATAATATTTTTTCCATCTATCATTTATTGTAAATGTTATAAAAAAATGACTTTACTGTAAATTTAAGGAAAAAAATAATTTGTTATTCGCCATTTATCATTTCACAAGTGACTTGAAAGTGTTTTAAATAGATCATAATACGAAGAAGTATCACAAAGAGACGCTAAGTTATTACCGTAATTCATTACAAATATCATGGTTTGCCTAATATGAATATGTCACATATACCAGAAGGCCAATTAACTTTCTCGAATACAAACAATTAGTTCATCTATATACAGTTTTATTAAAGTCCTCATTTAATTTCTTTTTCGTATTTCATGAAACGAAAGAAAATTGAGTAACAAAATTCTTTTAAGTCATTCAAATATAAACTATACTACCTGCAATCAGAATATTTATTCACCGTATTAAATTTCAGTCACTCCATAGAACTGTAATCATTTTTTATTTCTACAGATCGAAACGACACACCATACTCTTTAAAAAATTTTACATTAAAGTCATCATAAATAATAACATTTATTATAAAGTCATAAATGGTAAAAAAAAAACTATTTTTTTCTCTAATATAGAGTCAAGTGCTCATTTATAATAAATAATAACAGGAAAAAGAATGTTATTGTTTTTGCCTAACTAACAGTAAACTTATCATCTAGGTCATTTATGGTAAATAATAAATATCAAAAGAAGTTTTATTCTTTAGCAGAGGGAATGCTCTTAATTTTTTTTGAGCTCCATCTATACTACAAGTCGAATTAAACAGCTATTCATTTTTTGACCTATTTTTTAATAAAAGACTTGATCCAACAAACTCAATGTTGTCACAAGTATAGATACATTTTTTGTTGGAAAAGAAATCTCTAAATTAAAAGTCCCTAAAACTCATCGTAACTAATTAATTGCCGGTAATGGTTGTCAAGTTGATTTAGAGTATTTCATTTTGTGACGATTCGGATACATTCATTATTATGAAAGAGTTAGATTAAGAAAAAATAAATCATGAAAACATTTTACACATACGAAAAACACGATTAAAAAAATATTGAAAATAAATGTTTCACATCTGTTGTTAAAGTACTAAATTAGTACTGCTAGTTAAAAACCATAAGATTGATCATGATTCTATTTTGCGTTTGTAGACATTCAAATTTTGTGTAAAGTTGTGCAATTATTCCATTTCCTTTAAAAAGAAATTGTTGCCAGAGACATTGAAACGTAATATTTTCTAAGTTTGTCTGGAAGAATGAAAGAGACGTGTACTATTGTGGCTTGATTTTTATTACTTTTGCAAAATAACATTAATGTAGAAATAAATCGAAAATATTGCAAGACCATGCTACTCCATGAGTTCTATGTTCTACATCAAAAATCAATTCATAATAGTTCTTTTTTTCATCATCTATTCATCAATATATATATTTAAGTATCTAAAGCTTGCGCATAAAACAAGATTTTATGTTCCAATATATCACTAATGTCAGTAAAATATAATCATTTGATGATCGATAACATACTAGATTTTGACTATTATGATTGCTTCAAATGTACTGTTTTATTAATATTTTATAATATATTTATGAATTTCAATGATTGATCAATGTTTAAGACCATCCTTCTCTTCTAACCTAAATTTTTATCTTATTTTATTGTTTTTGTGTTTTAATCTATAGATTTAAATGCTCTCTATCTAATGAGTACGTATCAATAAGTCGAAATCTCTTTGTTATTCATATAAAACTTAATTTTATAATAAAAAAGTTTAAAAATACAATTTTATTTGTAGCTTTCTTCTCTTTTCTCCTGTAAAGTACGATCATTCGAGTTAAAACTTTTTTTATGGATACTTCGATTGTATTAGAATGTGTATCCCTTCTTCTCTTAAAAATATTTCGGCTGGAAAGAAACAGAAATATTTTTTTTCTTTCAAGAATGAATAAGATATAAATCATAAAGGGTCATGATTTTTTTTTTCAAAGAGAAATAGTTTCAAAATTTCTCTCTGAAGACGATCAAGTGAAAATTATTCTAATAGTTACTGATTTTGTTTAATAAAATGTAAATGATAAGAATTATTAAAACGAGATATCATATTAAAAAAAACTCATCTCATTTGTGAAAGATTACTATTTATATTATGTTCTCATATATTTAACTCAATTTCAATTTTTTCTAATGAAAATATATTGTTTTTGGAGAATAGGGAACTAAAGCAAGAACAGTGAATGATATTTATTTATTTATATTCTTTCTTTTAACTTTCTCTTAAAATAATGTATAATGCATGATATCGATGATTGGAGTGATATCTTTCAATTTTTTCAAGAAAAGTAATTTAATTTTTTGAAAATATTCAGAATATATCAATAATTGGCTGAATGAATAGAATATGAAGTCTGTTATGTTTGAATAACAGTACAAACGGATAGAATAATAATGACAATGTAGAAATGGAACGATGGAACAATCATTGTGAACACTCTAAAAAGTAGCTACCCTTACAAATTCTTAGATGATTTCCCATTTTATTGCTATTTGAAAGTCTCTAAGAGTTTCCAAATCTCGCCCAACTTCATTAATCCCAACGAAATATTCTGGAAAAAATTTACTCGCTCTGACATTCATCAATAGTCATTTTTTGATGATGATGAATCTAAACCTAAAATAGGTACAAATATTTTAAAATGTTTCTTACTATTCATCTTCTGATGAATTGAAACTAAACAAAAAGTTAGTTATTTGTTTTAATGAATAAGTCAACCAACGACGCTTTTCTAATTGTGTTCTTTCAATCCGAGGAAATGATGAGCAGTTTATTGCATGAAGATAACAAGATCATAGAAAATTGTGTCAAGAATAAGAAATATTTATTAATGTGAGTCTTTTATTGTTGCATATATTTATACTCATAATAGTGAAAATATAGAATCATCTTGACAAGTGATGGGACATATATGTCCAACTATTTTATGTTCAACTAAAGTATTATAATGAACTAAGATCAATGATTCTGATTAGAATAGCGATGATATTGTATAGAAAGAATTCGTTTATGATTATTCAATATTAAATAACAATATTTATCGAGTTCTTCAAGAAAGTATTTTGAAGCAGGTTATTACTATTTCTCACTTCCAGAATAAACTTAACCGTCAAAAAGTCGTCGCTCAAAGGATCAAAGTGATCGATAGTAGAGTACAAATGTATTGTTATGGAATTATGCATTAGAGAATCAGTCTTTTAGTTTTATCAAATTATATCATATAAATAAGAGATAAATGGATGAAAGAAAGATATAATCTTATTACATCCTTTTCGCTCAAGTGGATGATTTTTTGATGAATTTAAATCAATTGATTCTATAAGTTTGTGGATCAATCATTTGAAATAACTTTCTAATACGAGAAGCTGCTGGTGTTCTGATACTATATAACTCTTAAAAATAATAATGACTAAACTTAATTGGTATGTGATGAAAATTTCATAGGCTGTCAAGTTATATTTGTCATCGAATACCTACAATCAAGATTCGGTTAAAAATACAAAGATGACATTAGGTTATATCTAGAGGAAGAAACGATTTAGATTTTAAAAATATATTAACGCCGGGAGAAGTTTCTCTTATTGAAATAAATAGTGATTTTTAAAAACGTTTTCTCTAGCTTTATCTTTGTTGACATGAAGTGTGAATATGTTCGTTTTATGGGTAAAAAAAATGAATCCGTTTGCTCGAACTGTAACCGATATATTCATTTGTTTCTCGCTAACGTGATTTTAAGGCTATTCTGTATTTAATTGTACCCTTACTTTATTAGATATTAAGAAGAAAAATCATCAACGTTGTAGATAGGAATACTAGATATGTCTTTATTTTTACTATAAAAATAAGAGTCATACTTGTAGTTTTGTTATTGATTGTTTTATTCGTATTCTCATTGTATGTCAAGGAGGAAAAAGCGCGACTTCAATACTTCACTTATACTTCATTGTACTTCACTCGTACTTCGAAGTACTGAAGGCACGCTTTTTCTCTCTTGTTATATGTGCTTTATATTTTCATCAGAGTTTTATATGAGCTAGTCGAGTACAAAAAAATTACATATGAGTAATTGTGTATGAATATCTTCATTAGGCTATTTTCTGCGTCTAGTTTTCGAATAGTAAAATCCGTATTCAGGAAGGATATTTATTTCAAATTGAATGTATATCTTTATCAGAAAAATATTTGAATAAGGTCCTTTAAACATGTATTTACTGTTAGTGAACAATTAATATACATTAAAAAAAAATAAATTACTACATAAAAACTTATAAAATATTCATTTACGGTATTTATTCTTTCATAGTGCAATAGTTCTTAAAGAACAACTTTGGCAGATGCACCATGTTTACATACTTTCTTCCCATAGATAAGAACTTCATGTAATGCATAAAATTCTACAAAGGAATAGGCTATGAGAACAAATGGCGTTGTTATAAAATGAAAGAAATTTCGTAAAATAAAAATACATTCATCAACATTCAATAATTTAGGAATAAATATATCGATGATGAATGCAATTGAAAATGTTAACATTTGCATAGCTAATAAACCATACATAATATATGTAACAACTATTGGAATATCTTTGACAATGAAAAACATTGATAACATTGATGTTAAACCATACAAACCACCAGTACATAATATAATACCATAATAGATAACAAAGACAATTCCCCAAAAACATGCAGCCGTTCCTGGCATGCGTTTTGATTTAATAATAAAATAATGAAATACTTCAGCTGCTCCAATTGTCCAACGACGAGCTTGTCTTGCCCATTCTATGATTTCTATTTCAATTGTTTCTCCAGATGTAGGACCACTCAATACCGGTACGGGTATCATTGATATTTTTAATCTTTGTTGTGTAACTCCCATCCATCGAATAAGACAAATAATATCATCCATTTGATAGGCAGGATGAATAAAATTTCCCTTTTTTGCTAAAGTTAATGAGAATGAGAAAATACTCATGGTATTGATATTGAATGGAATCAATGCACCTAACATCAAAAAGCTTCTCAATAAACCGGTAACACGAGTAACAAATGATAGACCATCTAATTTCCAATTATAAAATAAGGGTGATTGATATATTGTTGTCAATGATGGTCGATTCTCTTTCAAGTATTTAGATGTTAATGCAGCAATATATTGAGGTGGAAATTTAGAATCAGCATCACATGTTGTTATTAGGATGTTGTCGGTATCATCATCAGCAATTGACATTTCTTTTATGGCCATACGAAGGCCATAATTTGCATTTGAACATTTTCCTGGTATTTCATTAGGTAAACCATATGGATGAATTGTAAATATTAATCGTTCGAATTCACAATTCTTAAATTGTTCTTCTAATGATTGAATTTTGAATTCTCTATCTGGTGTTCGTGCTTCAAATGAGACAACCATTGTTATTCGTTGTACTTCTGTTTGATCAGCTAGTGTTTGAATACTTTTTGAAATCAATGATAATGGTTCCTTATAACAACTAATAGCAACAATATGACGAATAGGATTTTTCTCATAACTAGCATAATCTTCAGCAAAATTACGAAAACGATTCATATACAAAATAATCGCATTTTTCAGAGCTAATATAGCAATAACTAGAAAAGGATAAAATAATGTCAAAAATAAGTTATACAAAAAATTAAAAGAAATTCTACGCTTACTTGTCCATATCAAAACAAATATTCCTTGCACAGATGGTAATAGAAAGTATGCAAGTCGATTGGAGACAAATGGTATCCAAAATGGAAGTGGTACAATCAGCCAAACTAGAATATTGAATATAAGATTCCAACGAAATCGTTGACTACCTGATTTCATATCACGATGAGATGTTACACCCATTTCAATAATTGTGTTTGGTGATGCAGGCGAAATTATTGTATTATTGTTGTTATCCTTCATTAATTTATCTTCTAGTACCGGTGTGATAGGAGTAAATATTGATACTTGTAATATGTCATTCACATGTTGTCCTTCTATTTTTGAGAAATCAATTTTCTGCTTATCTTCTGACGACTGTTGATGAAAATAATTCTTGTTTAATTGTTCATCGCGTTCACTTGATACATGAAGATGTTTCATTTGTGGTGACGGTGTCTTACTTTTCTCACTTCCTTCACTAATATAGCCATAGTTCAAATGAGATGGATGACTGAAAAATCGCAAATATTGTTTTGGATTTACTGTCATTGTTGTATTTCAGTTGTATAAATATTTTATCAAATGACGGTTGAATAAACAAACTTTCTATTTATATGAATTTAACTATAATCAATTGTGAGGAATTCGTAATTTTTTTCAGTGTAATACACTCCAATAAATAATGAGTGATAATCTTTATTTTCCAAACAATAACTATGCACTGCAACACTTACTCTGCTACTTCCAAACTGAAGTGAATACCGTAATCGAATGATACACAAAACGGAAAAATATCACCTTATATAGGTAACATTCAACAAAATCAATAATCATGTACTTTCTTCGAGCAAAGAACAATACAAGTAGGGTGTAGCCAGCAATAAGATATGACAGTCTGTTTTTTATTTGTACAAGGATTAACCTTTTATGTGCAATATATCATTTATCATCACTATTGAAATTATTTCTATCCTTAGTCAAATATAGATTACTTCCCGAAGTACGCGTTACTAGGGACAAATTGACTTACTGGCTGATTGATTGAAGCCAATTTGAATACATTTATTCATACATTTTCATTTTCCAATTAGTGATTTCCGTTAACATATATATATATATGCTAGAAGATAAAATGTTTCATGTATTACGAAAAGTGATTCAACTCATTCGTATCTACAATATGATTAATAATTTAAAATTATTGAGAATACAATCCCTATTGGCTTCATCAGAATTGAACTATTATCTAGATGAAGTGCCTGTGAGAGGCAAATTATTATATTGATTCTAGTTACAAAACGTTTTATAAAAATAAAATAATAGGACGAATCAATAATCCATCTTTTATTTCATTTAATCAAAAAGTGTTCTAAATAAATTGTTGAAAAAATGACATTTATTATGTCATGTACCGCATAAAACATATTACTGAGACTGGCTGTCTTAAAACACGATTTTTCGAGTAATGGAAATAACAAAGATGGATTTCCTTCAAAGATCCGCCAACTTTATATATACAAAATTTTCTTCTATATATTACAAATAAAAAAAAAATGTCGATATGAAGATATTGAAATCTAGGCATATGTCAATATATGCGACTTGATGAAAAAGTTTGATATTTTTGAGCAAATTTCTTAAATATAAAGAAAAATCACATCTATTGTTTTGTCAGCAACGCAATAATACACACTACAGAGTTGAACAAAAGTAATCTTTCTAGATCAGTTCAATTCACCGTTCTTCGCGTAGTTTGACATTATAAGACAAATCTCACTTTATACATATACATATTTCGTTTCCAATATACTGCTAAAATGATTGTCTATAATAATTATTTTGTTACCTTCGTATTCTGCTTATGCATAATATGAAATTCACTATGAGGGTTTGTCCCTGATAACAAGTAGACACGGTAGTACTCTGCATTTGACTAACGAAGGAAGTAATATCAACAGTTGAGACAAATGACACATTGCAGATGACAGGTTAATCCTTAAGTATGTCGTTATTATCGAGAGAAATGAAGAAAAGGAAGAAAAATATTACTGACGTCTACATTTCGTTTCAATCCTATAAATACATAGTTTGTCCAAAAATATTTGATACAAAAAATTATATTTTATTCACTTCGTTTGTGAGTATTATCTTGCTCTATTTTATTACATTTCATTTTTAAGCATAAATGTATGTCAAATATTATGCCTTATATTTTGTTATGTTCCTGTGTCTATTGTGTATTTCATCTCAACACTATGATTACGAAAGTTATAGTCCATCGTTTGAGAAACAAGTGGTTGAACAACACATTAAAGATGGATATTGGATTGAAGCTTTTCAACTTAATGATCAGACTCCTATTGGACTTATAACCTATGGACTTGTTGAGGGAGAAATTAAATTTCATCCAAATCCATATACAACTTCAGAAACAATTGAGCCGATTCATATCCAAAAATTATTGACGCCTATAGCTATGGATCAAGCTGATATTACAGGCAATGGATTTAACGATATTATTATTTGTTTTGACTATGGCAATACAATAATAGACTTCAATCTAGATGGAGGACATATCATATGGTTAGAAAATCCGGGACACAAAAATAGCACAGGACCCTGGAAACAACATTATATTGGAAGATCACCTACAATGCACAGACTTAAAATTGGTCATTTCACACAAACTAAACGTTGGGAGATTATAGGTCTACCTGTCGTAAATGGACCATTTGATGTACCAGTACCTGTTTTGTTATTCCGACAGCCCGATGATGTGTTAAATGCTACAGCATGGCATCATGAAGTGATTGATGAAGATTTTTTTCATTTAATTCATGATGCTAAAAAATTTCGTGTTCATTCATTGGATCATCTTCTTATTGCATCACGCGAAGGTCTTAATTGGCTTTATTATAATGAAAACTCGCAGCGATGGATAATTGAACAAATTGCAGATGGTGAACAAGGAGAAAAACAGCAGACAAACTACTATGGTAGTGGTGGTGTAGATATTGGAAAAATAGAAAATGATAATTTTGCTTATATTGCCGCACTCGAACCCTTTCATGGCAATATTGTTTCTGTCTATATCAAATCTACTAACAATTTATTGAAAGAGATTCAATGGCAAAGACATATTCTGGATATTTATGGGCAACCTGATCAAAATGGTGAAGGACCAAGTCATTATGTGATCTGTGCTGACTTTGATAAAGATGGAAATGATGAGTTCTTAGTTGCACTTCGTGGACCACCTCCAACTGAGGGTGTCTACTATTATAAATCTATTGATTTCTCTCGTGGTTTATTTGCCAAATGGAAAGTGAGCGATGATTCCGCTGCTAGAATTGCTGTTGCAGATTTTGATAATGATGGTCTTCTTGATTTTGCAACTATTGGCTATTATGTTCCTGGTTATTACACGGCACAAAATGCTTCAATTAATGTCTTCTATAATAGATTCATTAATAAGAATTCACAAAATAGACAAAAATTACAGGTGATAAAGCAAAATGATGAACTTTTATTCACAGTTCCAAGATTGAACAAAGTATTACAATATGAAACATTGCCATTTTTAATGGTAGGAGGTATAACTTTATCGTTAGAAGTGTTACCACCCTTTAGTTCACGTCAAGTAGGCAAAAATACTTATATCAAGGTCCTTTCGGGAATGATAATTTGGACGGATTCTTCTACAGAATTACCTCAATCCAAACATCATTCACGTACATTTCTTTGTGAACCAAAAAGTGTTTGCTCTCTTGAAATACACAGTGATGATAATAGAATAAAAACTGGAAATGAAGGTGCGCTTTTTATTGTATTACAAATGCCTGAAGACATGAATGATATACCTCAATTCGATGACATTCATAAAATAATGCTGGAAAATTCATTACCAGAACATTGTCCAACAGAAACTCGTGAACTTGATTTCAAATTTACTAAAGTTGATGAATTTGAATGGGGAAGAGAGACATTTAAAGGTCTTGAATTTTATAATATGAAAGGTTTTGATATTAAATTTGATGATAATGAAGAGCATCTTTGCCATATTCAATTATGGGCTGCTGGCAAAGGTACAAATACAGGTGTACATAATCATTCTACGGATCGTTTTTGTGAAGTCCATGCATGTATTATAAATGGAAATAGAAAAAGTGGTATGCATTATCTTAAAAGTTCTAGCGAACCTTATGATCCACTCATTACATCGGATTCAGAATTCGTCAAATTAGAAGTGCCATCTTTTTATGAACATGGTCCTCTATGGGATATCGACGCACAAAAAGAACCAATTTTACGAACAGATGGTACTGTTGTATATCCTTGGCACAAATGGCAAGCTGGCACTAATGAATTAACGGATCAGAAACATAACGTAATCTCTCCTACTAAGAATGTACTCAAGAGAAGTGTTAATGCTACCATGACAACAGCTTCTCTAGCAGAGACGTGGCCACGTAGATATCGTCATGTTTCTGCGTCGAATCAATCATTTGACGTATGGATAGCCTTCGAATTTAATATTAAACTGTCAACATTGTCTAAATAATTAAAAATAAACTTTTGAAAAACTTTCATGGCGTATTTTTTTGTCAACTAGGATCTGTTTTATAAGTTAATAAACTCATTTTTTATCTTTTCCGTACGGTTTGAAGTAACTATTCCAGTAGGCATTTTCAAAGTAGTGTAAGAAAAAGAGCTGTATATATCCCTATATATATATTTTTTTTCCGAATATTAACATTTTGGCGAGTGTTCTATCTTAGAACTAATGAGTAATACTCATTCATTTATTAAAAATTTAGTCAGTTACTCCCTTAATAATGAATGGTTCATTTCAAAAATTTATTGGTATTTTTTCTGATAATACATTAATAGTCACAATGAGAATCAAGATTTTTTAAAATTATAATGTATCTGTCTCAATCTGAATTCACTAAAATTTGGGTCAAGTCTTTTCATCCTTTAACCAAGTGATCAACAATTGAAAATTTCTTCAAACAGTAAGATATCAACATCTGTAAAAGGAATTATATCTTAATCAAAAAAAAGATTATTATTCTGGATGAAAAAGCATCGATTTTAGTTCGTTGATGGTCAATACTGGCTAATACTGATTTTACTGATAGTATCGTGAAAAAAACTCCGATTTTTTTATCTTAACACGTTAGTTACAACTGTTATCTTTTAATTTTTTATTGGTTTTCGTAATTGTGTTATTGTTGTTCTATCTGTTGATAGTTTTCCACCCGTAATCATGACGAATGAAAATGTTTACTTGTTGTAACACAAAGATTTAATGAGTGAGAAGGACAACATGTGAGAGAGAAAAGAAAAAGGTAACTTCGAAAAGAGCAGAGTGACTAAGATAATTAATCGTGCTGATTTTAAAATTATGCATATGGAAAATAAGCCTTTAGATATTCGTAATGTTGAGAATAAATACAGTACATTCAAAATTCATTATTTGTCACTCGATTTCAATATGTTTATAATTATATTATTCTTTTTATTTTCGACATTTACGCTTTATATATCCTGTTGGATACATGCAAAACGTACAAGAAAAGGTAGTTTACATTATTTATGTTCGTTCTATCTATTTGAATCAAATTATTGAAGATTTTTAATCAGTAGGTAACTTCGCAAATATATTTCTTAATTATAATTGTATTTTTTTACGGACAAGGACGAGGAGAAAGAGAAGGGCGTATACTCTCGTGTGCATGTATACATATAAACTAGAACGCATTATTTTTTCTATATGCATATTTACTTTCGAATAATAACGAGTGAAATAGAACGCATATTCTTTCATTTGAATATACATTCTTATTAATATGAAGCTGTTCGTTTGTCTCATCTTGTTGGTTTGTATTATTTCTGAAATTTCGGCTATCATATGCTATTCTGGCACATCAAATTCATCTACTCCTATAATAACAATGGACACAAGCACGATGCCAGGCATGTGTGGTAACGATACATGCGTGTGCACAAGTTACCAATATGTCTGTACTAATGATGATCAGAGTTGTACATCACAAGAACAACAAGCACAAGTGCAAAAATGGTCATGGACTGTAGTGGGAAATACGACGTGCCAACAGATGTTAATGGCGCCTACTATGTATATGAAATTAACATGTTGTTATACGGATTACTGCAATAACCCGAACACAAATAAAGCTGATAGTATCAAATGTAATTTTTATCTTAATCTAATGTTTATTATTCTTTTTTTTCTCTTTAAATAAATATAACCAAACGCTCGTATGTAAAATACTTCTACTGTAATTCTGAAAACGAATTAAAATAGCATTGGAACAGCTGTAAAATTTACTATCTGTATATTCAATTATACGAAATTCTGTTTGTTATGCTAAAGAGAAAAATTATGTCGACAGAACGATTGTATAACAAAGTTCAACTCTCATATTTGAGCTTCTTTTTCAGTAGAATAACAAGATATTATATGTTTTTGCGGCGTCATCTTTGACTCTTTTCTTTCGTGATTATAAAAACAAATGAAGTTTCATGATGAATTATATTGTATTGCGAATCATTTGTATCAACAATCAAGAGAAGCAAGTGCGACAGCAGTGAAGAGAGTGACAGCTCTCTGTTCTGACTGTGACAAATATTTTTGTCTTGATTGTTTCCTTATAAAATATACCGTGAGCCATTATAGTGGCTCACATCGTGGTGAATGTGCTACTTGTTTCGCTTGGTTCTCTTTGACTATAGTGAAAGTTATATAAATCGAAGAAAAATGATTTGTTATTCAGGAATCGAATGGAAAAATTACGATTGACAGTTTCCATCATTTTTGTCCTATCCATAACATAGAATAATTAAAGAATGATCGAAATTTTTCATCTCATGTGCAAAATGATACTGAATGAAATTTTCAGTAGTCATCAATAATATTAATTTCTCAAGCTGATATTGATTCATAAGATTTTGCTTATAATAATACAATGATTTTTTTATACATTATTAGATAAAAGAAAGAATCTTAAAAAAATATAGGTCAAACATATCAATTCGTCAAAAAAGGTTTGAAGTGTAATGTTGTCGCAAGTAAAAGTTTTTAAAATACCATTTGTATCAAAAACGATCATTTTTTTTCTCATTTCTTTGTATCCTTTGCTTTTATTTTATCATATACATGTGTATTTTCATGTTGCAAACGTAGTTTGTAGTTAATCAAAGTAATTAGTGCGTGACATGAAACTAATATGTGTAACGATAAAACTTTATAAATATAAATAAAATGAATCTAAAATGTGCGTGAAATTCATACGCAATAAACATAAATTTTAATATGTGAAGACACTAAATAAAGTAACTATCTTTTAACAAAGATATTTTTCACTACATATTACTCAACATGTCACACAATTTTGATGCTATCATTTTGTTTTTAGACATCAACGCAAATGACCGAAAGCAGGAGAAATAACTCGATGTTTTTTAATATAAAACCAATTTTCATCAAGGAAAATCGCTGTTTTCATCAAGTACTGAGAACATATACCGTTGTCTTTGTACCTTCCTTTAAGGTGTTCCATATCACAGAAAGAAATACTTGGGAAATAATTGTAAGTGATTAAAGAAAAACATATTGACCAGAGATAAACGGGGCAGCAAAAAAGTCACACCATCACCGCTGCGTCCAATTTGAAATCTCTGTTCAGAGATCATTTATTTATAAACTCTTTAATACATGTTAATGATCATTATTTTATTTCATAAAAAAAATGTATGTTTCACTTGTTTTTGTTTACTGAACGTAAAAACATAGCATTGTTATTTTGTTCAGAATTTAATTTAGTACGTCGAGAAATTATCATCACTCCAGTTCCACTAAATTGTCGTTCAACATTAGCTGTAGTATCTGGAATGAAGTAAATCAAACGCACAGGTCTAGATAAAATAGGATAAATAAATTGGTGTTCGTACCAAAATGTGTTTCAAAATCTTCTCCAAATCGTTAAATCAGCTATTAAAGAATGTTGTTCTGCGCCATTAGATTTCAATTGATTGTTTTCCATTTTCTTGGTTTGTGCCATACGTTGACGAATACATAAATGGCATTCTCTCACTTCATATAAAGAAAATTTTTTTAAGTAGCCGGTATCTGGGATGTAAAAATGTAGCAGCTAGACGAATTGGCTTCAGTTGAAACATAGAGCGAAGTATTTGATATATACGTAAACGAAAAAAATGTATTTCTGCACATACGATAAAAAAATCTTGTTTTTATACTTAGATCTGACGACAAATTCTGAAAACACTATATAAAGATATAAAGATAAGGAGATATGTTTCATTTTATTTTATCAAATATTGAGGATAGTTATCATTTTTATTTATATCAAGTACGATCCTTTCTAACAATTTGTTAAAAGTTTTTTAGATACCTTGCTTCACGCATGAGAAAATCATATTTCGTTTGTTTTAAAAATTCAGCAATATTTGATTCGATTATTTCAGTTGGATTCTAGCACTACTAGTGATGGGATATGGATTTATTTTAGATAGGTCATTCATAAGTCATTTGATGCTAGCTATCTTATCGAAGATGAATTATCTAACACTGTTGTTCATGAAAACAAATTTTAATAAAAATTTTGTTTGGTATATTTTTTAAATTAAATAATACTGAGTGTAGGTGAAGGCAAGACTGTAGCTCATAAATATTATATTGAAAATTGCCTGAAGCCTTTTACTAATGAAATATGGAAACAAACAGATATATCAGGCACGTAGTAGAAGTTAGCAGTGGATTCGAGTATTTCTTGCTGATATTCGTTTGCAGATCTGTTCTGTTTTTTAATGGGCTGTGTTGGTTGTAAAATTTAATTCTGCATCAAATGGTAACAATTTTGAAGGGGATCATCGCGTAAAAAGGGAAGGTTTTGGCCAAAATACTGGCTGGAAACCTGGTTTTGTCGGCTTTTATTGGTGTTGTATTCGTTTTTGAATTAAAGTATTTCATACAAGCGTGAACGACAGCTTTTAATTTTTGAAAATTATCATGATTATAAGTTGGCACTTACAATTGAGTGGTAATAAACCGCATCATTTGTTTATATGTTGAGAAAATCTATGAATAGGATCAAAGTATGAGTATTGAAATTTTGCCCTTAATAGATTGATCGAGTTGTTGGCAGAAAACTCTAGATACGGACTTCTCTCAAGGAATCTCTCATTTAGTGAATGAGTTTATTTTATGATTTGCAGTTGATTCTTTGTAAATTGGGGCAATATATAAACTTTTATACTTCTCTACAAAGTGTTGTTGATAGTGATAAATATTCACAGATGTGGCAAAGCAAACAAAGGAGAATAATTATAATCCCAAATTTATTATGCCAAATGCATCATCAGTTAATATCAATGAATCGCCTATTAAAGCTTTTGATTCATTTAACAATATTTTCTTCGCTATGTTAGCTGTTACTGAACCATGTTTATCTAAAGAATTTTCTGAAAAACGCTCATATTATTCATTTGACAGTAGCTACTCTATCTCAGAAGCACACAAGCTGCAAGACTCACAACAAAGAAAAAGTAAATCATCATCACAAGATTCAATCGATAGGTTAAATTTCAAATTCGGTAAACTTAATCTTACGTGGCCGCCTTACGACACTGAACATGCACTATATGCTTTTCGAAATCTTATCGCATCTGATACGCTTGAAAGCTATGCATTTCTTCGTCATACATTTTAACTCATTGAAACATTGGGCTGGACTATAGCGTGTTTATATTGGCTTATCGAAAAACAACTTCTCAAACATAAGAATATAAATGGCAAATATGATCTGAAAAACAATATGAATGAAGTCATCGTTCGATTTATTAAACCAATGCAAACTTTTACTACATTTCCTTGAAATGAATGTATTGCCTAATATATAATTGAAGCTTCTCCAAATATTCAAAATGACTTTCTTGGATCTGAGCTCTTTATAATAACAAGAAGTGTTATCATTTAGCAACATTTTTGTTTCAATTAATTATTTCTTGTTGTTTTTACATACATTTCTTATCGTGTAGTGATAACTGTGTGTGTGTTGTTATCCATTTAGTCGTTTTCGACTCTTGGTGACCCTATGGATAATGGTTCGCCAGACTTCTCTATCCTTTACTACTTCTTTAAGATCTTGAAGACTTATTCCAGTATCTTCTTTAACAGTATCTAACCATCTTGTTCTCTGTCTGCCTCTTCTTCTTTTTCCTTCTACTTTGCTGAGCATCAGACTCTTCTCTAATGAGTCTTCTCTTCTCATGATATGACCAAAATATTTGAGTTTTAGTTTGACTATTGAGGATTCTAATGATTCATCAGGTTTAATCTGATCTAGAACCGATTGATTTGTTCGTTTTGCAGTCCATGGTATATGAAGTAGTCTTCTCCAGCACCACATTTCAAAAGCGTCAATTTTCTTCCGTTCGGCTTTCCTTATAGTCCATGTTTCACATCCATATGTAGCTACTGGAAATACCATAGCTTTGACTATCCGAATTTTGGTTTTTAGTGTTACATCTCTGTCTTTTGTAATTCTATTCAAGTCAGTCATGGCTTTCCTCCCTAGGAGTAATCTTCTCTTTATCTCATGACTGCAATCTCCTTCTATGTGTATTGTTGATCCAAGGAAGTTAAAGTCTTTGACACTTTCTACATTTTCACCGTCTACTTCTATTTGATCTAATGTCATAGTTGACATGATTTTTGTTTTCTTGATATTGAGCAATAGACCCGCTTCTGCACTCTCTGTTTTAACTTTCTGTAAAAGGTTTTTTAGATCTTCTTCACTTTCAGCTACCAACGTGGTGTCATCAGCATATCGAAGGTTATTAATGTTCCTTCCTCCTATCTTGAGACCAACTTGTGTATTATCAAGCCCTGCTTTCCTCATTACATATTCCGCATATAGGTTGAAGAGATATGGTGATAAAATACAACCTTGCCTTACGCCTTTTCTTATTTTAAACCATTCTGTATCTCCATGTTCTGTTCTAACTGTTGCTTCTTGATTTTCATACAACCTCTTCATAAGGTATATGAGATGTTTAGGAATACCCATTTCTTTCAGAATTTCCCATAGCTTATCATGATCGACACAATCAAATGCTTTTGTATAATCGATGAAGCAGAAATAAAATTCCTTTTGATATTCTCTTGCTTTCTCCATTATCCATCGAATGTTAGCGATTTGATCTCTTGTGCCTCTTCCTTTCCTGAATCCTGCTTGTACATCTGGCAACTCTCTTTCCATATATGGTTGTAATCTCGCTTGTATAATCTTCAGCATTACTTTACTAGCATGAGATATTAAAGCAATCGTGCGATAATTGGAACATTCTTTGATATCTCCTTTCTTCGGTATTGGTATATAAACTGATCTCTTCCAGTCGATTGGCCATTGTAAAGTCCTCCATACCTGTTGACATAATGCAGTTAGCGTTTTGACTGCAGTATCTCCCATATTCTTGAGTAACTCAACTGGTATTCCATCTATTCCTGTAGCTTTATTGTTAGCGATCCTTTTTAGGGCCCATTGAACTTCACTTTCTAATATATCTGGTTCCTGTTCTAATTCCTTTTCTTCAACAATTCCAGTCGTGTTGAGATCTTTTCCATAGAGTGTTTCTGTGTACTCCTTCCATCTTTTCTTTATCTCTTCTCCCTCCGATAGAATTCTTCCCTCTTGATCCTTTAGTATTCCTGTCTTTGGTGTGAATTTACCTTTTACTTCTCTGATTTTTTTAAATAGATCTCTAGTCCTTCCTTTCTGATTATCTTCCTCTATTTTCTGACATTCCTCTTTGAGGTATCTTTCTTTATCTTTTCTTGCTTGTGTTTGAAAGAGAGCATTCAATTTTGTGAACGTTTGTTTGTCTCCCATACTCTTTGCTTTCCTTCTATTCTCAGCTATTTGCAGTGTATCTGTAGTCAGCCATTTAGCCTTTTTATTTCTTTTGCAGGTAGGAATGTTTGCCTTCGCTTCTTCTGATAAGATATTTTTCATTTCCTCCCAGAGTTCTATAGGTTGCCTATCTATTAGCTCTAACCCATCAAAACGATTCTTCACCTTAACTGTGTATTCTGAAGGAATGTTGTTAACATCGTATCTTATCGATCTGATGGTTCTAGCCTTCCTCTTTAGTTTGAATCGGAATGTGGATAATAAAAGCTCATGATCAGTGCCGCAGTCTGCCCCTGGTCTTGTTTTAGCTGATTGGATTGAGCTTCTCCATCTTTGACTGCACATGATATAGTCAATTTGATTTCTGTGTTGACCATTTGGTGATGTCCATGTATAGAGCCGTCTCTTGGGTTGCTCAAACCATGTATTCGCTATGAATAGTGAGTTCTCTTGACAAAATTCTACTAATCTATCTCCAGCTTCATTCCTAATGCCTAGCCCAAATTTCCCGCAAATATCTGTTTCAGGTTTGTTCCCAACCTTAGCATTCCAATCTCCTATGATGAATACTGCATCTTTTTTAGGAATTGTTTCCATCATCTGCTGTAGTTCATCATAGAATCTGTTTGTATCTTCTTCTTCAGCTCCTGTAGTTGGTGCATATACCTGTATGATGGTGGTGTTTATAGTAGAGCCTTGAATTCTAACTGAGATCATTCTTTCATTCTTTGGGTTGTATCCAAGAACAGCCTCAGTAACCTTCTTTCCTACAATGATGGCTACTCCATTCTTCCTTTTATCTGGGTTTCCTGAGTAGTATATTTCGTGTTCATCTGATGTGAAATGACCCATTCCTGTCCATTTCAGTTCACTGATACCTAGAATATCTATATTTAGTCGTATCATTTCTGATTTAACTATATCAAGCTTTCCTTGATTCATTGTTCTAACGTTCCATGTTCCTATAGTATGTGTCTCCAAGCAGCTTCGGATTTTCCTTTTGCATCTATACACATCCGCATCTAAACGTCCTTTCGGCTTTAATTTAGTTGCATCACTAGGTTTAGTGCTACTCGTACTCTTCCTTAACTCTTCCCCAGTAACTTTTTGGGTACCTTCAGACCTGAGGGTCTCATCTTCCAGTACCATGTCGTGTTTAGTCCGTTTATTTCTATTTTCCATTGGGTTTTCTTGGCATAATTCTAGAGTGGTTTGCCATTTCCTTCTCTAGCGCAGTCCAACTCCACTGATAAATCATATGTTGTTGGTGTTATCCCCTACTGCTGCTGCCCTGTAGGTTTGTTTGGATTGAGTTTAGTCTGATGTCTCCGCATTGACCTGTCCATCATGGGTGACCCTATTAAGAGTTATAAACTCTTGATGGCATAGCTCTCAGCTTCCTTGACATACGCAAACCCCCCTGCCACGTTAAGGCATCAATCCACTTGATCCAGAAGGAGCAATTGCTCAAGTTAATGCGAAGAGTGTCGACCTTGATCTTATGGCGGAGCATCTCTCACAGCATTAACAGAAACAATTCCTCCTTTTAGATCACAGGGGAGGGTGATAACTGTATATGCATGCAAATGTGCGTAAGGAAATAACATGTAATGTGGAAATATATGAGTCTTCACAGAAAGAAAAAGATAAAACATAAAAGTGAGCGATATATAATCAATTAAAACAATATGTAGGTGATAACGAACAGCAAGAGGCACCATAAAATAGATAGACACTGATTAGTTCACTCGAATATATCATTATCTGATCTTTCAATATGCTTCTCCACTAAGAATTCCATATAGTTTGCTAATACTTTCATTGTATATATACACGAAAATCAATCAGCAGTTTTTGATTTTTTTACCAAATATTTCAACTGCTAGTGAACGTGCATGTCATGTGGATCTTGGACCAGTTGAACCTTTCAATTATCCAGCAAATTATTCATATGATGAAACTGTTCCAGTTGTTGATGTAGAAACAAATGTTATTCGCACAGACTACGAAGTATTTCCATCTTCTTCTTTTAACAAACAATTTTATATTTTAGAAAACATTACATATGCAGCCCAACTGAAATAGTAGACGTAACATGCTTTATATATACAGCACCGTTCGTTGTTATTGATATCGGAAGAGACCCATCGCCCATGGCAGAATTCCGGATTCACTTTATATTGAGAAATATGCGTAAGTTACTTCAACTTTTCTGCAGAAGAAATTCAATCTCTTTCATTTTTAGCTACTATCTTAAATTCTGCATTCAGCACAATCCATTAAAAAACCAGCACAGATCTATAAACGAATATCAGCAAGAGATACTCGAATCCACTGCTAACTTTTACTACGTCGATTTATTCACTATTCTTTCATTTCGCATTTGAATAGACTTTTTCCGATCTTCCGTTTTTGAAATTATCACCACACATAGTGACTACTTTTGATGCGTACGTCAATTGAGTGAGAAAAGAGAAAATTCGCGGAGGACTATAAGGTGTCCAGAAAGTCACTAGAGTTAGAAAAATTTGAAAATCTCCACTACGACTGGACCAAACGGGCTCATTTTTTAACCAACGATAGAAGCATGTTCACACTCCAAAACTACATGAATAAGGTTCGTGAAAGCTTTGTTAAGTGTATTGTTATTTTTCCTTATCTGTGAAAAGTAAAATTTTCTTATTGAGATCGATAGTGATATTTAACTAAAGTTCTCACTAATCTTCTTCGTATGGATTTAGAGTATGAACATGCCTCTATTGTTGGTTAAACAATGAGCCCGTTTGGTCGAGTCGTAATGGAGATTTTCAAATTATTCTAACTTTAGTGATTTTCTGGACACTCTATACATAGATGCAGTGCTTCGCATCCCACTAATGGCACTTTTTAATGTGTACTTCAAGTGAGTAAGAAAGAAAAAAAAAAGGAAAAAAAAACTTGCATAGGACTACATGGGTGCTGTGCTTCGCATCGCATTAATAAGTCTTTAGAAGTTCGAAATGTTAAGAATAAATACGGTACATTCAAAACTCATTATTTATCACTCTATTTCGATATGTTTATAATTATATTATTCTTTTTATTTTCGACATTTACGCTTTATATATTCTGTTGAAAGTATTCAAAACGAACAAGAAAAGGTATTTTATATAGTTTGTGTTTGATCTATTTATTTGAATTAGATTATTCAAGCCTTTTGACAAGTAGGTAGCTACTCAAATACCTCTTTTGACTATAATAACACAGCATTCTCTGTATCGATTTTTTAGCAATTATATTTTTTTTACGACCATGAACGAAAAGAAAGAGAAGGTCGTACATGTCCATGCATGTATACATATACACCAAAATACATTATTTTTTCTATATACATATTCACCTTCGAATAAGGATTGGTGAAGTAAAGCACATATTCTTTCATTTGAATACACATTTTTGTTAACATGAGGCTACTCGTTTGTCTCATTTTGCTGATCTGTATTATTTCTGAAATTTCAGCTATCATATGCTATTCTGGTTTATCAGGTTCATCTTTTCCTGTAACGACAGTGGACACAAGCACGATATCAGGCATGTGTGGTAACGACACATGCGTATGCTCAAGTTACCAATATATCTGTTCTAATAATGATCAGAGTTGTACATCACAAGAACAACAAGCACAAGTACAAAAATGGGCATGGATTATAGTGGGAAATAAGACGTGCCAACAAATGTCAATGGCGCCTACTATGTATATGAAATTAACATGTTGTTATACAAATTATTGTAATAATCCGAACATAAATAAAGCTGATAGTATCAAATGTAATTTTTATCTTCATCTAATGTTTATTATTCTTTTTTTTCTCTTTAAATAAATATAACCAAACGCTCGTATGAAAAATACTTCTACTGTAATTCTGAAAACGAATTAAAATAGCATTGGAACAGAACTGTAAAATTTATTATCTTTATATTCAATTATAGGGAATTCTGTTTGTTATGCTAAAGAGAAAAATTATGCCGACAGGACGATTGTATAACAAAGTTCAACTCTCATATTTGAGCTTCTTTTTCATTATAGAGTAACAAGATATTATTCGTTTAATTTCAAAAGTCAGACTGTTATTTATAAAAAGTACATGCTATTTGTTTCGCTTAGTCATCTTTAATTAGAGTGAAAGTTATATAAATCGCAAAAAAATGATTTGTTGTTCAGGAATTGAATGGAAAAATTTCGGTTGACTCCTATAGACTACCATTTATTTCATTCTCTGTCTAGTCATTTATGAGATAAAAAACTCAACAATGAGAACGACCTTAAAATGGATCTCCAAAAGTCCGAGGAATTCTATGAACGCGGAATTCTTTCTCCACTGAAGCGTTGACAACATGCTATAGATAGTGGTGGAGTATACATTGTTAAAAACTAGTAGTATTCTCGAAGTTTAAAAATATCTTGGGAGTGACGGTAAGGGATGTGATCTCTTTCCAATAATTGAAATATTTCTTATTTTTGCGACTTGAATGGTTGAAGAACAAGGGTACAGCACATATTTTGTTGACTTTTTCCCAAAAATACAGAATTAAGCTGTGTTTTTCTTTAACAAGTTCTAAAGTAAAATCAAAAACTTTTCACTTCATGAAAAACTAACCGTAATGAAATTACAGGTGATTCAAAATATGTCTGATTTTTCGTTTTAGACAAACCTTATAATTTCTTTTACGCCTAAAGATCTTCGTTATTGAACAGTTTTGAAAATTACTCTCTGCATTTAAAGAGAAAAAAGACTGTTTCTTTAGTGAAGAGAACAGCTATAATTTGATGATTATCGAAGTATTTTTCGTCAAGAATAAATGATATTATGCCGATAGGAATATCAATATAAATATATTAATTGCAATTATTCATCATATTTATTCTTGAAGTCTTCATTGTCTTCGAAAACTTTGGTTTGTCTCTCTCCAAGATAATATATAACTACTTCTATCAAAATTTCTTACTACATTGTTATCATCACATTTTTGGTAGTTTCATATATAGATAAGGAGTTGAATTCTGACAAGATATTCGATGATATATAAAACACGCGCACAAGGATACGTATAAGATAACAAACTACCTCACCAAACGCTTACATTAAAGTAAAATATATTCATGTCACAAGCAATCGCGTCAACCTCTCAAAAGATGGCTCCATCGCTTCAAACATTACCAGTGGAATTGGTTTATCGAATTCTCGATAATCTTCCCATGAAAACAATTTTTTTATCATGCTATAATGTTTGCACAAAAATCAATGCAATCATAAATACGTATCATCGATATCAGGTAATCTTTCATTTTATTATAAAATCATATGTTCATCATCTTTCTGATTTCAAATGAGTACGCTTCATGCGAGTGTATTTTCTGGTTGAGTGTATTATATGAATAAGAAAATTCATAAATATTGCCAAAAATTGTTTACATTTTATAATACTCTATAAAGCTCTAGAAAATATAGAAACAAACGTATCACATCTTTAAGATGTGAAAAAAAAAATTTTTCGACTGAATACCATTCGAGTTTCACTAAACTGCGAATTGCAGTGTAAAGCTGGTCTTGAAATGAGTTACTCGAAACAGAAAGATCTTCTCTAGAACTGAGCGACCCTAAATTTATGTTATTTCACTAAGCTCAAGCTTTATTTCTTTTTTACATGAAAAATTTTCCGCGTACGCAAAACAAAAATAACTATAATATTTATCGATTAATAATGACTAAACTAAATTGAAATCTATATTTAAATGTCAACAAATGGATGTTAATCAAAATTAAGTAGCATCATTGTAATCGCGTTTATTCTGGTTTTTCATCAAAATTTTAAACGGTTGATATGACTTATAATCGATAAAAATCGAGAAGTTTTACGATAAGAATACTTTTACGGTTTCACATAACCGATAAAAATAAAAAGAGAGCTTATTCAGTTCGATGGCAATACTCATTCGAAGCAGAAAAGATTGACACTTCAATACTTTGAAATATGAGTGAGGCACCGCACTTTCCTCGCCCTTTAAAATAATGAAGACTTAGGTATTCCTTCTTACCTTATCCACGCACCATGTTGAGTGCACTAACATCTATATGAAGCTGCATGCATATTACTAATCTCGATAAGACAAGCACTAAGAAAAACTATGTTCTCACGAATATAGATCGCATATTTTAAGACATTGCGAATTTTTTTTTTAAAGTACAATAAATATTAGAAAACAAATAAACATTTGTACGGATGGATGTGAAACATGCATCACATAGGAATATTTTTAGACATTGACCATTTAATTAAGACTTGTTTGAAAAAATAACAAATAAAACCCATTTTCTAGAAGTAATTGCCGCCTAGTCCTTTTAATTTGCTTACATGTAGGATTCATTCATAGTGTGAATAATAATTTAAAAAGGATTTGTACTATTATGCCATTCTTTTCAAGTTATACTTATTTTTCTGGGTTCTCAGTTTCTAGCAGAATATTATAATGAAAATCACAATAAGTGATTTCAGTCTGAGATTTATGCTATAATAAATCTCATAATCCTTACAGTATTCTGAAAATGCCAGTTCAAATGCATGTTTTCTTCTTAGGATGTCAGCATACATGTCATGCGTGAAAATTAAATTCAGTTACTCACGGTAAAAGGCATGTCACTTACATGGAGTGCCAAGAGACAACACATGCATTGTATCTTGCTCACTTATGGTGTGATGAACGTATTGGAGTGTAAAAGTGTGAGGAGCAGCTCACCCACACCCACACCCACACCCTCATCCTCACCCTTCCTCACACAAGATGTCATATCTCGCTAGAAAGGTCACATCTCTCGGAAGATATATTCGTAGTTATTCAAATTACAGGATGTAACACTGCTGCGACAAGACGTACACCCTCACGTGTTGCGGTAGCAACTGTTTGGAGCGCACTATTCGTGTTACTGTGAGCGATCTAAAGAATAAGTATTCATGATTTGTCAAAACACGGCACATGTGCTCTAGACGTTAAAGGTCATTTAAACAGCATGAAATAAAAATGAACGTTCCAGAGTCTGATATCGCTTTGAAAATTAATGAAAAGAAGATGAATCAAGATTTTACTATTGAATTAATCAATTAGCCAAGATAACGTTTTACTGAATAACAATGATAATTCGCATTAGTATTTTATTGTAAAAGAAACCACAAAACTAAATACGAATTGATAAATCGCTTTTTAAATTTTAGTGTTACTAATTTGTAGAGTTTGGTAAGTTATTAACTAATCCAATAATCATTTGGGCTAACAACTCGTTCTAAAAGTAAATCTATATATATGTTATGTTCAATTTCTAGGTATCTGTGTATAGAATCAAAAATTAAAAGTCAACAGAAGTGGAACAGTTGCCAACTTTTTAGTTTTGACTTTAGCACAGATACAAAGATTAACTACTATTCCACTGCTGTTGATCTTTGTTCTTACACAGATATATAGACATTGAACATTACACATATTGGCTTACTTTTAAAACGAGTTGTTGGTTCGAATGATTACTATATTAGTTACTAACTCAACAAGCTCTACAAATTGGCAATATTAAAGTTTAACGTCCAATTTATCAGTTCATGGTATTCTCTTGTTAGTCTAATCCCCATTCATATGGTACTTCATTTCCGTTTTGATGAATCTTACATTTCGACGTATTATTCATGTTCATCGTTATTAACCGTTGACAGAATATGCACAATTGTTGATCCTTATTATACATAATCAATTGATTGTGCATTGATTTAGCGACATCAGATACAAATTGCCAAATTCAGCTGGTGTTCATGAGTAAGAGAAATCTTCATCTAAGAAGTTAAATGTTTATTTATAAAAATCTAGAAAAAAAACAATTTTAGTATTTAAGATTCCTGCACTACCGTTAAAATGACCACTTCAAAAAAATTATTACATAAAATAATTTATTAATTAAAGTTTAAAATCTTTATTGGCTTATTATTTCTCTAAAATCTTGTACCGTCCTAAAGTTTGAATTCTATATGATCATATATATTCAAATCCTTAATTTCTTTCCATTAAATATTTTTTTAAAATAATACAAGATCTTTTGTATAGACATGCCGATCAATCGAAAAAAAGTTTGTTTACATTTTAAAGTTTTTGCTTAACTGTTTTTTTGCGTCTTTTTCACTTATGCATATTTAATCTCATCGGCTCAAATGTGTCCTCACTCTTATAAAATCTTTTGCATATTTATAAATTTGAAAAATGAATATGATTAAATTTTGGAGGTTAGTTTACTGTAATTAAAGAATCTTTAAATATGTGAAAAAATTAGTAATGGCACCTTTGATTTTATTCCATATCTTGGGAAAAGATGATGAAAATAGATGTTTTTTCTATGATATTGATGTTTGAGAATCTTTGAACAAATCTTATCTAGATCTTGAGAACAGATATATCTGATATGATTATGACATATATTAACAATTTATTATTTACGAGATGTTTGACTCGGATAGCCATGTAATTCTTAAACGAATTTGAAACGTATCTAGATACGTTTAAGTTGCGAATTTCGACGTTCTGACGTGTTTTCATATTGAAGCACAATGAAAAGGCAGATACAGGCAAATATCATGGTGCTTGATGTACGCGTTTAAAAAACATTGACCATTCGTGCGCATTTATGAATATAAACACATACAGATGCATTTAAATACTTATTTTAAAACATCTTTGGATATAGTCTCATCGTTTGATGCATTAGATTATACTCAACAAATATCATGACTTATTTGTCGTCAAATAAACGCTGTTGACATGATAAAGTCGAAAAAACTCATTTCATGAGAACAATTGTAAATGCATCGAAACACGAAATATTTGTTCAAATGTATTCAGTTTTAAAACGCAACTCCACTTATATTTACATAAGTAGCAAAACTAGTGCCAATGATCACGATAGTTAACAAAGAGATTTTGATACAAATGAAAACGACCATCACTGCAGAAAATATTATCTTTGTTGTCATTTTACTTCCTTTTCGTAAATATTTTACTCGCTAATGATCGATGGAAAAAGGATACTTCTTTACGCATTGAACTCAATGTTTAGAATTTTTTATTGACTAAATGAAAGGAAATTAATAGAATTAAAGATGAATATGTGCATAGTATCGTTTTATAGATGTCTCAACAAGAATCCTTATGTTACCCCTCATAAATTTTTCTATTCCATATCGTTATTCTCTATTTGTTTTGATGTCAATGTATACAGAAGGAGAAGAGAGAGGCTGCGGCCGGTGTATTTTTGCGAAATGAACGGTTGGAAAGCAAGGATGCAGTAGAAATTTTGCCAATTTTTCTCCAAAAGTGCAGTACTGTACTATGTTTTTCTTAAACAAGTTATAAAGCAAAATCAAAAACTTTTCACTTTGTGAAAAAGTAATCACTACGAAATCACCGATGATCCAAAAAAATGTCTGATCTTCCGTTTTAGAGATATATTATAATATCTTTTACGCCCAAAGATCTTCGTTATTGAACAATTATGACGAAAATGAGAGCCTTCGATGGGAAAAATTGTTAAGAGATTTCCTAATTTCTATTTAATAATACTTTAATTTTTGGAAAGAAACGACTCTAGAGGAGAGATTTTCTGATCAACCTGAGAAAAGTTTCGTTCCGATAAGTCATATATGTTGTACAAGTGTAATCGGTTTTTACAGGTTGAAAACGTAATTCTAGAAAATATTGATTCATTGTGTTTTCTGGAGAGCATAACTTCGACCAGTCACCGCCAGCGTGAACACCTTAGGTTTTAGAAGTATCAAAAAAACTTTTTCAAATTTTATAGAAAGTTGATCTTATTTCTTATAAGAGTAGAAAGTAAACCAGAGTATTTTTCATTGAGTAAAATGTACTTGACTTGAAAAAATATGATGGTGTCTCCTAGTCCTCATTAATCCAGAACGTCTTAGTGCATATTACTCTTCTCTTTTAAAATGTGCATCATTTGTGCGATACCATTAATTGAATTGTATGCACAAAAATACACTAACCAAACACCTAGAAATCTACTGTTATTTTGAACACACCATCTCCTGCAATTTTTTTTTACACTTACGAGGGAACCTTTTCAAGTGATACCCTCCGTTTGGACTCATATTTTGCCTATAGGTAGGACTCATAGCATAGATAAGAGCCCTAAAAAGGTTCGTCCCCAAAGCCTGTTGTAGTCGAGATATTGCGTTATTAAGATATTGGAATAGTTGATTGCCGTGGTCCCCCTCAGGGAGATCGAAAAAACTCATTTTCGAA
>JAJEKB010020989.1:1309474-1331140 GCA_022393335.1 Macrotrachela quadricornifera | reverse complement strand
TTTTTTTATGAAAAATCTCGGTTTTTGATAGGTTCTTACCTTGCCATGGATAACCGTTTTTTTAATTTTGTCCCATCGGGCGGAGAATCTTTTTTGCAGCTACCTACGATTCTAGTTCAGAGATAGTTTTGAAGTTTTTGCAAAAATTTGGCTTTCTTTATTTCTTAATAAAAGAAATACGTAAAGGTTTTTCCCAGAATCAAGTTTCTGACGCTCAGAATCCTACAAATCCGAATGGAAATATCTATTTGTATAAAGAAGAAAGTTTGTCTGTCTGTTCGCTTATAACTCAATCGCGATAAAAGATGGCGTTACGAAATTTTCCAGAATGCCTCTCTAGGTTCCAAGGAAGATCGATGGTGGGTTGGCATGGTCATCGGTGTGTGAGGTGTGGGTGACGGGTGTGAGTGAAATTTTCACGCAAATAGTGCTTTAATAGCTAACACTACCAAACTTTCCACTATGCTTTTCTGGGTCTAGAGGTGGTTTTGGAGAGTGCTGTCATGATTAACAGGAGTAGGGAGGGCGTGTCTGGGTGAAATATCGTGCAAGTCATATCACATCAAAACTTGCGTCAATTTTCCGGAAATTTAGCGAATTTGCCATGATTCTAAAATTAATCATTGTGTGTGGATAATTCTTGGGTGTAAATGTGAAAGCCGGACGTTTCTAGTCCATTTATATCCCTGAAAAGCAAAAGTTACCCACTATATTTGTCCTCTCTTTACACTCGAAAACGACTTATTGGGAAACTAACTATACCATTCGATAGTCCTTGTCGAGCTCTATCAAAATATGGCTTTTGATCATATCTGGCTTTCATATGGTGGAAATTAATCAAGTACTTAGGGCATACCAAAAGTAGCGAGCCTGATACTTTATTCTCGTATAGAAGGCTTCGAGAAATTTTTTTTTACTAATAGATAGAGCGCGTTTCATTCTATTGTTCTATGCTATTTGGTCATTATTAAACTGTTATCATAATAATAAAATTTCGATAAAATCTGTTTTTGTCGCATATACGCTGGTAGCATGAACATGAATGCTTGTGAGTATTTTTAGAATAACTTTTGATAGTAACAAGATAGAGAACTGCAGTTTTCGCCTTTGGAAAGAGGAGATGAAGACGCATCAAGCTATGTATTACTTATTTTTGTAACTTGCTTTTTGTAAGGTTTTAGCTCACCTTTTAAAGAGCAAATCTATTCCATGAGTTGTTTACAGTAAATTTTCAATAATCGTGTTCGCATTCAAACCGTTAATCGAAGATCTACAGATTACAAAAGACTCAGCTCTTTAAATTTAATTATTTATGGATAATACCTATTCTAGACGAACCTCTACTAGGATATTTTATCAAATTTTTTGGTTTTTTTTCATGGAACAAGCGTTTTTCTAACGGTTAGAAAATTGAATAAAAGACCGTCAGAAATCATGTTAGAAAAATCGATAATTTATGGTTCGATGCGTCTTCATCTCCTGTTTCCAACGGCGAAAACCGCAGTTCTCTATCTTGTTACCATCAAAAGTTATTCCAAAAATATACACGAGGTTTCATGCTACCAGCACATATGCAACAGAAACCGATCTTATCGAAATTTTATTATTATGATAACAGTTTCATATTGATCAAATAGCATAGAAAAATAGAGTGAAACACGCTCTATCTATTGGTAAAAAAAGAAAATTTCTCCAAGCCTTCTATACGAGAATAAGGTATCAGGCTCACTACTTTTGGTATGGCCTAAGTAATTTTATTTCATCTAATCAAAAAAATTATAATTTCATTTATCCAACAAAAATTATTTAAACGTAAGTGAAATGAAGGATTGCAGAATTCAGAATTTTATACATTTGTTCCTATTAGATAGCGGAATAGCATACTTCCCATATGCATCATGATGTTCTGCCTCCACTAAGAACAAAAGAAGCATAATTGTGTCAGAATTCTATTAGACACTGTAGAATTTAAACTCCACAACACATAATAATGCAAGATATACCCTTTAATCATACAAAATTCTGCTTACTTTGTTAGTTTAGTTAGCTTACAAAATGGGTAATTGAAAAACATAAGCAAAATATGTTGCTATCTAAAAATATAAACTTCACTAAGATAAGTTGATTAATTCTTACTTTAACCTTTTTCCTATCGAACGTATTAATACTTTCACAAATGAAATGAAATGAATTGATAATTTTGACAATCAAACGAACTGATTCAATATAAACAAACTTCATCCGATTTAAAAAGATCTAATGTTGAACGGAATAAAAAATTAGATTCGATTCGTGATGTTTATGATAAAACGACGTGATGAATTGGTTTCTATATATATATATTCATTTTTTCAATTACTACATAGAGAACAATTTCCAAATATTAATCATGTGCGATTTTGCATAAATTCTTTTATACACTAGTTCATTGAAGAATTCGACTTTTATCTTTAATGCAAATAATAATCACCACTGACTAACATTTTCTTTGCTTTTACTTAATTTTTTTCTGTAACTGTATAATTCAGCTAGTTAATTTATACTGTATTTGTCTGGAATAAGAATTAGTGAAATAAAATTATTTGAACAATGATCATTTAATAATCAGTTAGCAATTAATCAATTAAAACTGACTTCGAATTTGAATTCCTCACCTTCAATTATCCTTGAGTCAAGTTTTATAAAAATAATTATTAATGAGTAATTATTAGGCAATAACTGATTAATAATTAATTAGTTAGTTAAAATTGATCTTGAACTTGGATTCTCCATCCTCGATTATCTAGTAGTCACATTTTTTTCTAAGAACTAATACTAAGTTTTTATTGACTTAGCCCATGATGAATTCTGATTGCCTTGACCGGAAAAACTTTTTGCATTTTTAAGTGCTGTATAACCTTTTCTTTCAGCAAACGGAATAAAAAAAGATACGAAAACCAGTCGCTCAGTGCGGAATACCTGCTATTTTCACAAGTAATGGAGAACAAGAGGGCTGACATGATGAGTGATGAATGGACCTGAATAGTAATAAGATGCTTGCATAGTAACGTATGCACATAGATCTGTATCCAGAAGCGTCGCCATTGCAGCAAGAAAATTAATTGGCATTCATAAGTCACGATCGATAACAGAATTTATTATGACTAGAGAAGGAAAGATTCTTAGTGTTTTTTTTAGTGATGATCTCACATGGTATCTTCAACATTATTTTTTGGCAATTTTGCTTTCGAGATTATAAGACTCTATTTAAACAAAATATTATAAAGATCTCGAATATATACTTGATTTAGGATTTGCTGTGAAGCTCGGAATGTGAGAAACTCATATTATTATGAAGTGAACATCTGAATCAACTTTTTACTGCTTGTAACGGTCAGTGCCCGTTATGTTTCACCTGCCTGACCTGTTCACCACGGGCTGATCCTATCTCCTTATCCTCTCATGTGTGACCGCGTGACCTGTATCTGTATCTATAAAATGCGCGTGTAAGAAGAGAAAGGATACACTTGGAGTGGTGATCTAGCCAAATAAACGTTGTGCCAAATGGCACAGACAGGCACTCATCCCCATTTGTCGTTACAATCGTGATTTCAAACGAATAAGATTATGAGATGAATCATTGAATATTGGAAAATATCAATTGCCCACTCTTATCTTTTTTTTCAAAATCGTATCCCAATGCCGAAACAAAAAATTTGTGTACATCCAATAAAGCATGCAAAATCTACACGTTTACCAAAAGGAGTAGTAGCTGTGTCATCACAGTTATCGAAATTTTTGATTTCTCAATATGATGTGACTTACACCTCAATTTAATGGTTATACCCAAGGTGCCATGCATTTGAATCAAAGAAAATGATGACTCATCAACAACGATGAAAGTTCAACTGATGACGAAGTCATGAAAGAAGGTTCTCCTGTCAATGAAGAAAAAATTGATGATGATACTGTCAATGTGAAATTTAATAAGCTGAATGAAGAAGAGAAAGAGAATCCTCATATGAACAGTGGTATCATAGCTCAGTCAAATGGCAATGATGAATCACCATGCACTGATGAATCAACTGATCCTGAATCGATGGAAGAAAATACAAGTCATGTTTTGAATGAACTTGAACACCAGAAAGACAAAGCAATGGAAGAATTATCAAAAATATTCGAACTATTGAATATAGATCCGATCCATGACAGATTAATTTAAAAATTTAATCCATTTTTTTCTGAAACGACAATGTATTTAGATCAGCAGTATTATCCATTCGAACCAAAGTTGATGAGATGTATAGAAAACTGAATCGATTATGTGATATATTGGATGGAAAGTTTCAAGTTTTGCATGATCCAAATCCTCACGGCAGGGGTGGCGCGAGTCGACCAACATTGGGGGGGGGTGTAGCGAATTTTTTTGAAAAAGAAGGTCGAGTTTTACAAATTTTTGGGGGGGTGTAACATTAGTTTTGCTAATAAAACGCAAGAAAGTATCGATTTCATGTAGGAGAAAACGAAAATTTTTAATGATTGGGGGGGGGGGGGGGGGGTCCCCCCCCCCCCCCCCCCCCCCCTGGTTGCGCCACCCCTGTCTCACGGCCTCATGATACGTGAATCAAATGAACTTTTGGATGGTTTGAGAAAGTTATATGCCAACAGCGATGCTAATGAACAAGTTCGCGTGATGACAATTGCTCCCAAAGAATGAGGTGGACAAAAAATTAAAAAATGGTGCGTATTCTATCCGTATTTCGTTTGATATCTACGTGTATTTCTAATCAAATGTTACTAAAAACTTCTTTCACTTATCAGGTTCAACTCAAAGCCAAATCAGGCTCGACGATCGCTCGTTCTTCGAAAAACGAATGGAATACTAGCTTATCCACAATGTCTACGAGGAAATAATTGTCCTTTATGTGATTCAACAATTGATGCTGTAGTCAAATTCTACCGTGAGGATGGCATCAGTCGAACCTCATCCGATTCTAAAGACACAATTAAAATCGACGGACAACCAGTGGCAGTTCGAGTTTTAGAAATGACTATCTTGGATGCTTATCACATGTTCAATGAACGACATCCTGGTGCTCTTGCAAGGTCAGCTTTCACTGCTCTTCGACCACGAGTGACGAATGTTCCTGGACTTTATGGAAGAAAGTCAATAATAAGTTCGATCTTCAACAGATGTTTGGCTCAATTAACTTTCTATTAACGGAAATTGAAGAAAGATGACCGTTATTTTTACTTCACACACATATTCATCGTGAACAATGTGAATATATCAAAGACTTACGTTGCCAATCAACAGGCAAAACGTTCGTTGTTGCTCAAATAGATTTTTCAATGAATTATACACTGATACATCAGCGTAAAGTTCAATAAGGATGTTTTAGTCAGCATCAAGTCACCTTATTTACAATTCCTCTGACCATTGAAAAAGGACAGCGAAATTTAGCGATCATCAGTGATTATATAGAACACACAACTGTGTTTGTGCACTGCACAAAAGATTCTCACTCAATTTATTAAGAAACATTTTCCGTTGGTAAAGAAGATCAATTATGTGAGACAAATTTCACTTTTCTTGAGGGTTATGTATTACGTCAACTCTTTCCTTTTATTTAGCGATGGTGCGTATGGGCATTTCAAAAACAACGCCAGTATTGTGAACCTAATTCACCACAAAATCGATTTTGATTTGGATGCTTGTTGGACATTTACAGTTACAGGGCATGGAAAGGATGCTGGCGACGGCATTGGTGCAGTACTTAAGTCCACGACTAGACGTGTCACAGTCTCCAAGAACATTCTTATGTGAAATGTAAAAGACTTCTACGAATTCACACAAAAACAACAACTTGAAACAGCAAGAGGATCTAACAAAGATATTTCTGGTGTTCATGTCTTCTTTCTTGAATCAGATGAAGTAGAAGAAGCGAAGAATAGTTATCTGAAAGCTAGAAGCGAAAAAACTTCGAACAACAGATAAAACAGACTTTTGCTTCTATTCATTTATATCTGTATTGATTTGGGTACAATACAAGGAATTCGAACAAAGTATGAATTCAAACCGATCAGCAATTCAACGGTTTAATATAGTTTGACATCTCCATCAACACATATCAGAACATTTACATTCAAATAAAAATCCTTTCTATGCCGTTTCCAGTCGATCGAATTTTTTAAAGTCAGATTTAATGATGATACACAATATTCAGACAGATTGGACAGCTTTTTACGTCCTCCTTATACTAGATTTCTTTAGTCTTAGGTTCATAAATTCGAAGAAAATGAATGAGCACTCAAGACTTTCAATAAGATGCGTCTAATGTTTCTCAGGAAACATATTTCTAGACTTGTTTCATATTTTTGAACACAAGAAAAGTCCGAAAAAATAGCTTTTGAAGAAGCTCTAGGCATTTTCCTGATGTTTTTTCTATATGTAAAAATACACCATAGGAGTTCCGAAAAATTGCTCAAAAACTCAGAATTTTTATTAGAAAGTACTTCAGTTTTTTTTCATCAAAAGTGTTTTCGAGTGCATACCGGCATTTTGAAGTAAAAAAAATCGGAAAAAAAACCTTTCCAAAAAGTAGATGGGCCCTCATGGATTCACCCAGTTATACATGATTTTCGAAATCATAAACAATATATGCATCTGTCTAAGGAATTTTTCGCTGACTTTTCAGTTACTTTAACCTTCATGTATCTAGACTCCAGTCGTTTTTACATGATTTTCATGACTATCATAAATTTGGTGACTTTAATGACTTTGATATTTATAACGATTTAGAAATGACTTTAGTCGTCAAAGTACATTGCTTCCTCTTAAATTTAGAGAATCCATTTCTTTATTCTTCACGCTTACTACTAGTGGCGGAACCAGGGTGGGGCTCAGCCCCTCCTAGAAACCTTTGAGCCTCCCCCCCCCAGAAAAAATTCCTGGCTCCGCCACTACTTACTAAAATTAAGGCGCTCGCTACCTAACCCTTCCTCGTTATTCAGAAAAAAACACTCACTATTTATACCAACGAAACAGGAAAAATAGCACACTATAAAATATTAGGAAAAATTCTAAGAAAATAACATAGACAAAAGGATAATGCCCAGAAGAATGGTGGAATAAACCAGCACTTGTGAACGATATGGAAAAAAAGAATGATAGAAAAAATTCATGGTCGTAGAAAAGAGAAGAGAAAGAACAGAAACCTATGTAAGGTTCGAGACATATATATATATAACGACAGCGAAGGAAAGAGAAAAAAATGTCGCATATTCAAACAATTGCCTTTCTCTTTTATTGTTCTCTGTTAGTATATTTGCTTTTAGAAATGTAAGATAGTTTCATTCTGTTAAAAGACGAATAGAAGTGCAGACTACTGAGTCAGCTCACACATGTGAAAAGAAAAGAAAAATATAACTTATTATTACATATTTGGCAAACAAACAATAGTGAAGTAGATTTATTTCACGTGGAATAAATTTTTCCAAACACAATTTGTAAGAACTCAATCATGCCGATAGCCATTGTGCGAGGTGTCCATCTTTATTATAACGTGATTGGTCAATTCGGTCCGTGGATTGCATTCATGCCGGGTGGTCGAAAGGCTGGGCACGAAATTCAGCCTCTAGTTGAGAAAATCGCTAGTGCAGGCTATCGAGTATTGGTTCATGATAGGCGAAATTGCGGTGCATCGGATGTAGTGATTGAGGGCGATCAACCCGAATATGAAATCTGGGCTGATGACCTTTATGAATTGTTGAAACAGCTCGATACATTCCCTGCCATCATAGGTGGTTCATCATCAGGAGCTCGGACGGCATTAGTACTGGCACTCAAACATCCCGAAATGATTCGTGCGCTACTGCTAATGCGTATCACAGGAGGACCCTTTGCTTGCACACTATTGGCAGAAGATTATTATGGTGAATTTACCAGAATTGCTGAACAGAGTGGCATGGCTGGAATTTGTGAAACCGATCATTTTGCAGCGTGTATCACGGCACGACCCGTTAATCGTGAACGGCTGATGTCAATGACTACCACCCATTTCATTGCGGTAATGAATAACTGGAGGCGTTATTTCATCAACGGCATCAATCAACCCATTCTTGGTTTAAATGAAGATCAACTTTGCTCACTTCACATACCCACACTTATCATTCCTGGAAATGACAAGACTCATCCTCGTGATGTTGGCGAAAGACTTCATCAACTTCTTCCATGTAGCGAAGTATCCATTGTTATCGATGAACAATTCGATACTGATTATGCACCTTCTGAAGATTGGGTTGCACAATACGACACTGTAGCAGAATGTTTTATTAATTTCTTACGGAAGATACGTAACTTTTAGATAAGAGCCGCTTAAAGTAGTACTGAGTTGAAATGAAAAGAAGCTGTAATTAAAACCAAATAGCTTTGAATATTAGAAATGTGACAACTCTACTTTAGCCTCTCTCATAAGAGCTGTTCGGACGACTGCTCTAAAGAAAGTTAAAGTGGGTTTATCACACTCCTAATATTCTTGTTTCAAATAAATTTAAAGATAAAAATACACATAAAAAAATTTTCGTCAATTTATATTTAACCATCGAATGACTGACACTATCCAATCTATGAAACAGCATCGAGAAGGTGCTGCTACCGCATACCAACTACTAAGATATAAAAATTTCATAGGTATGCTGTTCTTAATGTCTTGATGGTGGAAAGAAACATTTCCATCGTGCGACTCTAGCCAAAATGGCAGCACTCCCATTGATATCAAATTTTCTGGTTCCATCAGCTTAGTGCAGCAACATCATACCTCTACCTTGATAGATCATCAATGAAACATTATTAGATCTTAGCAAAATTAATGGAGCAACTGTTTCAACTTATTGATCATTATGATGCACGGTTGAATGAATAGAAAGAAACAGCGATGTATCATTCCCAAAATCAAATTTTTTGTAATAGATTTAGTATTTGATGAACTTGGAGTAACCAATAGTGGTTGTCGAATTCTAGCATATGATTATGGTATCATTTGATGACAGTCTAATTGTTTTACCAAACTCTAACTATTCGCTAATAGTGATAATAAGAAACTTGTATTTTGAAAGGGCAAGAGATATGTTCTACTTTTGGCTATGCATATGAACATATCAAAATAAAACTAGTCTTGCATTGTTTTAAATTTATTCTCTATATTAGACTCCGAATTCAGAAGCTCACCTGCCGATGTATCTTCCTAATGAATAATGTGACCATTTCTTTGTTGATTGCATTGTAGATTTCTCATCACGAAAACCAGAGCTTTCACGGCCGAGTGGGTGGTCGGAGAGACGCCCCCAATATTTCAAAATTTTCTTTTTTTTTGCTCGATGCTTTTTAAAAAGTTTTAAGACATTCTTAAAATTTTAGAAGAGTTGTCGAAAAATTTTCAAAAATCCTTCAAAAATTTCTAAAATTCTACAAAAATCTCGAAAAGTATTTAATAAATCTGTAATTTTTCTTCAAAATTTCGATAATTAGTAGACACATTTGAAGAGTTTTTTTGTCTACCCCAATCTTTGAGCCCTCGTGGCAACCCTGGCAAAAACACTTGAAACACTAGAATTATCAAAAGATTTTTCACTATTCAGCAAGATGTATCTCTATAGTAGTAGTGGCAAACTTGAAAGTTGGATTCAAGTATTCAACTATTACTTCAACCATCCGAGTATTCAACTATTGAAGTATTCAACTATTAAACTATTCAAGCACTCAACTATCCAACTATTCAAGTATTTAAGTATTCAACTATTGAAATATTCAACTATTAAACTATTCAAGCACTCAACTATCCAACTATTCAAGTATTTAAGTATTCAACTATTCAAGCTTTCAAGTATTTAGCTATTCAATGTTAATGAAGAACAAGCAAAATACGAGTATTATTGTTTAAAAAGTATGTTGTTGCTAACTTGTGGACTTCATGATGTATGTGGTAGCATGAAAAACTTCTAACTTTTGATTCTGCATTGGAAAAAAAGGGGTTACACAAAACTTAAAAATGGCTTCGTGACCACTACGAAACCTAAAAAGGGTCTCGAGATTTGAAACGAATACGGAACCCTTTTTTTGGTTTCGTATAAAACTACGAAACCCTCAAAAAGTTCTTCGACCACAAAAATTTGTCTTTCCAAGATTTCGTAGATTTATACGAAACCTAAAAACGGATTTTGAATTCGTTTTAAATCACGAAACCATTTTTTTTCAATGTGACATACACCTGGATTATAACAGGACAAAAAAACTCGTTAAACCATCTTTCTCTGTCAAAGAAAAAGAATCATTTTCAGACGAACTATTTCTTTTTTTCTTTACCAACAAGACCTTTACTTGGCCATTTCTTTCTTATCCTTCATTTTTATTCATGCATCTTTCTTCGTTTTCTTAGTACCATCCTTAATAATCAAAGGAAAAAAAGCTGCTGTCCGACAATATTAAAACAAAAAACCACACAAAATCAGAGAAAGAGAGAGCGCAAGAAAGAAAGAAAAATCTAGAAAGGAAATGGATGACCTATAAAAGATGGTAGTTTAAATAATAGTTTCACTAATATATTTCGATCATTTCAAATTGAAAAACATCGTTCACATCAAACTATGAGTAAGCAAAAATCAATAACAACAGATCAACCTAGTGGGACTCAAAAAGCAGAGGAAGCATCTGCTGTGTCAAAGCATGCAACTGTACGTCAATGGATCGATATTAAAACGGCACAAAATGTTCTTTTTGTTTGGTTGGACAACAACATTGATAAAGAAAATAATGAAAATTTCCATAATACAGTGACTCGACTACGTCGTGTTACCAACCGTATCAATACATTTACAGATAGCAATCAATGTATTCAATTTCTTCAAGATAATAATAATCAAAGGGTTTGTATGATAATATCAGGTTCACTTGGTAAATATAATGTGCCTCGCATTCATGATATGTCCCAAGTGGATACTATTTTTTTTTGTAATAACAAAGAATACTGCGAACAATGGGCCAAAGAATGGTCTAAAAGAAAGAGTGTATTTTCAGAAATCTCCCCCATTCGTGATGCACTGAAGGTGGCAGCTCAACGATGTGAGCAAAACTCCATTTCTATGAGCGTCATAGCAACAACTGCTAACCCACTTAATACAAAGTTGGATCAATTAGATCCAACATTTATGTATACACAGATTTTTAAAGAAATTTTATCATCTATTAAATTTGGTGAAGATCATATCAAACAATTCATTGCTTATTGTCGTGAACAATTTACCAAAGATGAACATGAATTGACAACCATTGCTCAATTAGAAACAAAATACCATCATGAAACACCAATAAGATGGTATACGTCTAAATCATTTCTATTTTCCATGCTCAATCGTGCCCTCCGAAAAATGGATAGTGATATAATGATTCAAATGGGCTTTTTCATTAATGATTTACATCAGCAAATCGATCAATTACATCAAGAACAATTTCCTAATCATCACAATGACACAACATTTATTGTTTATCGTGGTCAAGGGTTATCTAAAGTTGATTTTGACCAGATAAAGAATAATATGGGTGGTCTTCTTTGTTTTAACAATTTCTTATCCACTAGTAAAGATCGAGATGTATCCCGAATGTTCGCTGACAGCAATCAGACCAATACTGACTTGGTAGGAATTTTGTTCGTAATGATTATCGATCCTTCAATATCATCGACACCTTTTGCCTCCATAAAGGATGTCAGCTATTTTAAAGACGAAGACGAAGTTCTTTTTTCAATGAACACCGTATTTCGCATTCGTGATGTCCAACCAATTGATGGGAATGCTCGTCTTTTTCAAGTGACTTTGACATTGACTAGTGATGATGACAACGATCTTCGTTTACTTACTGCACACATACGAGAAGAGACTAAAGGATCAACAGGTTGGCATCGACTGGGTGTTTTATTACGTATTATTGGTCAACCCAAGGAGGCTCAAGAAATTTATAAACTTCTTTTAGAACAAACAACTGATGAAAGAGACCAAGGTAACATTTACAAGGAGCTTATACGAATCAAATACCAGCTAGGAGAATATCGAGAAGCAGTTGTATTCTATGAAAAATCACTTGAAATCTACAGAAAGTGTCTTTTCCCTAATCATCGTGATTTCGCTCAGCTCTACAACAGCATTGGTTCAGTGTATCGCAACATTGGTGACTATTCAAAAGCACTTTCATTTCAAGAAAAAGCTCTTGAAATTCGACAACAATCACTTCCTTCGAGTTATCCTGATTTGGCTGTCTCCTACAATACCATCGGTAATGTGCATTACAACCTGGGTGACTACTCAACAGCACTTTCGTATTATCAAAAATCCCTTAAAATTCGACAACAAACACTTCCTTCGAATCATTCTCATTTGGCTATGTCCTACAACAACATCGGTTTAGTATATGACAGCATTGGTGACTACTCAAAAGCACTTTCACATTATGAAAAAACGCTTGCAATTCAAAAACAATCACTTCCTTCGAATCATCCTGATTTGGCTATGTCCTACAACAATATCGGTTTAGTGTATCACAACATGAGTGACTACTCAACAGCACTTTCATCTCATGGAAAAGCCCTTGAAATTCAACAACAATCATTTTCTTCGAATCATCCTAATTTGGCTAAATCCTATATTTCATTGGGCTTAGTATATTACAACATTGGTGACTACTCAAAAGCACTTTCACATTATAAAAAAGCCCTTAGAATTCAACAACAATCACTACCTTCGAATCATCCTGATTTAGCTATGTCCTACGGCAATATCGGTTTAGTGTATCACAACATGGGTGACTACTCAAAAGCACTGTCATCTCATGAAAAGTCCCTTGCAATTCGCCAGCAATCGCTTCCTTCGTATCATCCTGATTTGGCTATGTCCTACGGCAACATCGGTAATGTGTATTACAACATTGGTGATTATCCAAAAGCACTTTTCTCTCATGAGAAAGCTCTTGCAATTACACAACAATCACTTCCTTTGAATCATCCTGATTTGGCTATGTCTTATGGCAACATTGGTAATGTGTATTACAACATGGGTGACTACTCAAAAGCACTTTCACATTATGAAAAAACCCTTGGAATTCAACAACAATCACTGCCTTCGTATCATCCTGATTTGGCTATGTCCTACGGCAACATCGGTAATGTGTATTGCAACATAGGTGACTACCCAAAAGCACTTTCGTCTCATGAAAAAGCCCTTGCGATTCAACAACAATCACTTCCTTTGAATCATCCTGATTTGGCTATGTCTTACGGCAACATCGGTAATGTGTATTACAATATTGGCGATTATCCAAAAGCACTTTCGTCTCATGAAAAAGCCCTTGCAATTACACAACAATCACTTCCTTCGAGTCATCCTAAATTTTCTGTGTCTTACAACAACATCGGCTTAGTGTATGACAGCATGGGTGAGTACTCAAAAGCACTTTCGTACTATGAACGTGCATTGAACATTGCACAACGTTCATCAACATCAAATCATCCTCATCTTCAACTATACAGAAAAAATCTGGATTTAGTAAAAAAGAAACTAATGCGATTGTATCTGTTTGTTTTGTTAACAACAAAATAAAATATTTGAAAAGAAAATTTTTTTTGTTTGGGATACGCGCGCGTGCACAGAAAAATTCTTTTCTTATTGAAAACATGAATGAGATCCTTCCCATCGTTAAGGTATTGTAATACATGTTCAATGACATGTATTACATGAGAAAGACCTTCGCGGCAATTATCATGTTTCAATAAGAGCAGCATGTTTTTGTGTTGGATTAAGAAGGAAATAGGCATTCAACAGACTTATTAAAGAAACAAAAGAAATTTATGTATCAATAGAATCAATTGTTCTTTTCTGTTTCAATGAAAGAACAATTGGTTGTGCTGATAAATAAATAGGAATGTAAGAAGTACATGTACAAATTTCATCAGTTATGAAATGAATAATTTTTATATATATTAAATGATTGTGGAAAAGAATCAATCGGATCCGAAACACTTCGCCGACAGTTATATTTTACTGACAATTTTTTTTATCATCATAATTTGTTGATATCTTAGCTCACGAAATCTAGTAGTTTTCAGAGTACAACACAAGCAGGACAGTGAGCTAGTTTTTTTTTGTTAGAGGACAAATATATGGATAATGAACGACAATGAATTTCGATAAACATGACCGATAATCTACTTTTTATTACTTTTTAAAAAATTCTTTCTTTTCTTTGGTTTTTAAAATTCTCTTAGTAAAAATTACAAATATTTACAATGAAAATTTATGGGCAATACCCCCAAAGGAAATTGATAATTGCTGTTACCACAATCAGCAATAATATTTTTAATTCTGACTTCTCTGTCTTCATCTTCTTTGCGCTTCTTTAGAGCTGGATCATTACGCGTAGATCTTTCAATTTCTAGTTCTGCTATATTTTGTTCGTTTTGAATTTGTTTAATTATTGTGAAAATACCAGCATGAGATCGAACAATTGATGTTTTCCAGCGCATATGCTAAGCTTTGACTTTGTTTTGAGTTCTTGCAAATACAAATTCCACTTTATCAAAGAAAGACCACATTGATGATGAAAATAATGGGTTGTGTCTTTGAACTGATCCATTTCTCAGATGAACAATTAGTCTATTGTAACAGTCTAAGAACTGAATAGTATTTTTCTTGATCTTGAGATCAAACCCTGATTATCAAGAGTTTTTCATCGAAATGAGTTAAAAATCAGTGAAATACATTGTAAATATTAGAAGTTCAATGACTGCGCTAATTCAGATAACACACGCAAGAATCTCTGTGGTATCATTTTCAAGAGAAATACTGGTAGAAACTCTTGATTATTAAAGATAAATTACATCACAAATAAGATTCAATCTGAGAGGAGGACGAACAGTGAGGAGAGGAATGTCAGTTTGTGTGATGGATATCATTTAAACGAAGGATTAAATGATCGTAAGCACCATTTCATGTTCGGAGTACACCTCAAATCGCTTCGTAAAGTTGTCGACGGTGCACTTTCTGATCGTCGGTGTTAATCGGATTGATTGCCCTGATGGTCGCCTCGAAAGTCATATTCGATGTTTGATGAACCTATGCAGGAAAGGCAAAGAAAATCGCTAGGTTAAATTCAATTCAGAGTAAAATAAAGTGCGACAGACGTTTTTTTCCAGAACTAGGCAGCTGTAGACCAAGTCACGTATTCCTTTTGTACAAGCAGTTCTGGATCATTAACCAACCGGTTGTCGTTATATAGACCCCATGATGTATCTGTATAGTGGTATTTGTGAGTTAGCTGAATGTAACCTCGACCACAATAGTCTTTACCTCCATCATAATCATCTCTAGGAGAAATTTCCTTTTTATACTGGAGACCTCCACTTTCATGGTAGATGTTAGCCAAGAATATTGCCAGCTCTGTTCTGCTTGAAATCCATGCTACAGAAATTGCTCCCATTAAGCACATGTACTTTTCAGCATCGTTATATGGCACCTGAAATCCGCAGACCATGAATGTCCACTTGAATTCGTCTAGGCTGATCATTTTCCACTGTGTGTTGTGATGTTGTGAGAAAACAGTTTGCTAGAACAAAACAATTATAACTGAATTTTCAACTTATTCATTTAAAAAGCGAAGGACATTATTAGCGGGAACACCATATCAATTCAGCACTTACCCTCGATGTTATATATCTTTCTCTTTGTCTTTCTTCATATTCATTGTTAGCTGATCTATGTTATCTCTTTCTTTTATGTATTATCCTTTATTCTTGTAATGCCTCGATGGCTTTCTCTCTTTGTGATATATATATATATATATATATATGTGTGTGTGTGTGTGTGTGTGAATGTGGGAATGATTATCAAAATCAACATATCAAAGCTCGAACACGAGCCAACAGTATTCACAAGCCACTATCGATGACAAAATTTATTGTGACTAGAGGAGGAAAGATTCTCATTGTTTTTTTTAGTGATGATCTCACATGGTATCTTCAGCATTATTTTTTCGCGATTGTTGTTGTCGGTTTATTTTTTGGCAACTTTGCTTTCGAGATTATAAGACTCTAATTAAACAAAATATTGTAAGGATCTCGAATATATACTTGATTTAGGATTTATTATGAAACTTGGAGTGTGAAAAACTCATATTATCATGAAGTGAAGATCTGAATTAGCTTATTACTGCTGTGCATAACTAAGTGTTTGCAGTTGAAGGAAATACTTTCGTAGCTCAACATGATCATCCAAATTATTTTTTCTTTATAATCACCTACATTTACGTCACACATATATGTACTATAAATAAGAGATTTGCATGTTGAATTTTGTATTGGTATTCTTCAATTAAACGTTTTTCTTTAATCATACAATTTAAAAAAAAACCTTCGACTAAATATCTTTTTTTCACAAAAGCTACAATTAGAATAAAACCAAATAATCAGCGTAATAGGTATATTATAACTAATAAAAAATAACACTTTTATTCTGTGTTAGATAATACTACTATATGAGAGAAATCACGCAAAATAGGACATATCCCTCTCTTATTTCTCTTTAATTCTTTATAAGAATATTTTACCCGGAAAGTTTCTTTTAGCATAGATATATATAAAAATGTTTGCTCTTTTTAGTGACTATTAATTAATGAATATTCCTCTAACTATACGAGAAAAACATCTAAAAATGTCAGAATTGACTATTCAATACAATCTATATCTATGGTAAAATTTTTAGCCAAATCAATTTCAGAATATTTCCTTCTCAAAAAATGATCCACTAAAGGTTCCATGAAGCTCCAAAACAGAAATTTTTGTGTCAGCATAATCTAACGATTCTGAAGAAAGATTTACACCATTTTAAATTGGTTTGAAACTTCTGTTTTAATTATTCAAGGACAATTTTCTTCGTACAGTCGTACTCTGTTACATCGCTAACGAGAAATAAATCAGTTTTTTTTCGGAAAATTTAGGCATGTTCAAAAATATCTTTCATCAAAGATTTTGTAGCCTTAACAGAGATTTTACAGAATGCATCAGTTAGTTCGCCAATGACTCCACCGAATCAGAAACTTTAGAGCTGATTTTTTCAGGATATCTTGGGTAGCCTAAGATATACCTGTTGCAGTTTTACGAAGCCACGTTGCTAACAAATGATTTTCCCTATATATATGAAGTTAATTTGAATAAAATATAAAATTCTGAAGGAGCATTCTTGAAGATTGAAATACTTTTTGTCAAGGCTATACATTAATTTAGATGAATAATATATTGGTAAATGCAAAGTACAAATCCTCTTTATCTATTCTCCATATGAAAGACCACATAGCAACAACAAAAATATGACTCATTACAAAAAACCTCATGTAATAAACTTAAAAGTTCTTAATGAACATACAGAGCATTGCAAAGTATTGTAATGACAATAGTAAGCAGTTTTCATCTTATAAAATGTAAAAAAATCTTTACTCATGAATAGATAACCTCGAACGTTTGATAATAAAGTACTATTCAACATGAGTATATGCAAATTATTCTCTTAGGATAGTTTTGTACCGACAATATAAATAATACCTAATATTATCATACAGTATCCGTATAAAGTGATTGATTAACAAAAATCGAATTTTCTTTCGTTCTTGTGTACATAGTTTCTCTTTCAAACATTATTTTAATAAGAAAATTGATCTCTTATAATAGTGTTGTCCTGTTTCTTTGGAAGCTTTTGTTACACTGTTGTACTCAGTTGATATAATGCTTTTGACGATTTTCGAGTGTCATATTATTAAATATACAGTGTTTGTTCTGAAAAAGGTAAAGAATGAAACTTCTGCTGTCAAATGATGTTTATTACATGTATCTCGAACATTTTTGCTAGAGGCTTTTTTACTATTTCAATCGAATAAAGAATAAATGAGAAAATTTATTTTTAAATAAAATGGAAAGAATCTAGGTCAAACATTGTCGAGATTGACTATTGAAAAAATTCATGACTTGATTATAAATAGTATTGCTTGATATATCAAATCCTCTGTTCAATATCATAAATAAGATGAATAAGTAATTGAATTAATTGTTCAAAAGAAATAAAAAATTCTTTTCATATCCTTAATTTGATAAAAAACACTCAGTTAAATATATGAAATAGACCTTAGCAAATAAACATATTTTTGTAAAGATAATCTAAAGCAGATTAATTTCAATGGATTTTAATACATCTTCAGTATATTCATCGCGTTCAAATCTATGACTTCGTTACAATTACTATTTATATAGGTATTCTATTGATTTTTATTTGTACATTTAATTTAACTCATTTAAATATTGTTCCTGGTCGCATCATGATCGAATGTTTTCTAGTAGCTGTTGCTATGAAAGGAACTACAGATCGTTGTCGTCGTTTTTGAATAAACAGGAATTTCGGCCATAATTCTGGTAAAGAAGCTAAACAAACAAACGGTAAACATAAAACAACAAAATTTGTTAAATAAAAAAAATATGATGCCAATTTAGATGCGAAATCATCCATTCCTGGTATCATTTCTTGAATAGCAGTAATAAGACTTTGAGGAAGAGTAATACTCAATGATAATGTTGTCATTGATAACAATTGAATAGTCATTTTTCGATGTTTTTTCCAATGAATAGGTCGATGAGCAAGACGTTTATGCCAAATAACACGAATAAGAAGATAAATACTACATACTGCTTCAATAAGTACACATAAAATTCCATTTATCCAATAATCCCATATATTCATCCAAGATACTTCTTCATAACAAGGTGACATTCCACATGAATCAGATTCAAAATCAAATATATTTTCACATGATGGAAATAATATAACACCAATATAAAATCCAATCATATAAATAAATAATAATCCTAAAGGTAAATAATGAAAAAACAATCTTTTTCGTTGCGTTCCAAGTAATCGATTATGATAAAAAATTAAAATATGTCTTTCAAATGATGCCCATGCTAAAAAAACTGTTATTGTACCATAAATACCATAATCAATAAACCACCATATAAGACAAATAATTGAAGATAAATTAAATGAATTTTTACCATTATGTAAATAAACATCAAGATAAAGTGGATTATCAATAACTTCAACAATAAATGCAAGTAAAAGAAGAATAATAACAACATGATTATGTAATGCTCGTCGAAAACGTGTATCAAATAATAAATGATATAGAAGATAGATTATACAAATAAGTGATGGAATTTCAAAAATAAGTATAGTCCAAAATTGTATTTGTCTAGATGGAACAAGTTCATTATTATATTCATCATCTATATCAGTATTATTTGCTATTTCACTTGTATTTTCCATTAGAAATCAAAGCATTCGAAAAATACAATCTGTTTCATAAACAAGTGATGCTTGAAAATAATTAAAATTCTCCTATTCCTTTAAAACCTACCAGATACAATATAATCTCACATTGATAATGAATACCATAGTTTTTATTATAGAATCTACTTATAATCATCATAACAAACATTATATATTCTAGTCTCTTTTATAATAAAAGAAAATAAAGCTTTCATTTTTTTAGAATTAATAGAAAAATCTTTTATTTTTCACTAAAGAAAAAAAAAGTTAATTAACAAAATACCTTTTTTCTTAGATGACATATGAATATTTAACCTAGACAAAATTCCATAGAATTGCATATATTAAAATAACAACTAACTAATCATCCACAAGAACTCTTTTAAATTATATTTGACCTAATTTTTATAATATCATATATTCCATTCATATAATCAAATATATTTATTTAAAATAAGTCATCTTTTGTAAGTACTTTTAATTCTTTTGAAAGATAAATATTATTTTATTATTTTTATAAATAAAATGACTACATACACCATACAAATTTGTCACTGTTCGTGCAACACATACATACATATATATATATATATTGACTTATCTTCATACATAAACATATACACCAATAAATAAAATTACGAGAAAAAAGGAACACTGAAAGACACCAAGAAAACTCCATGGAAAAAAAAATATATGCAACAATATATTGTCAGCAACAAAAAAGAAACAAATATAATTGAATAATACAAAAGAAAAAAAAAATGACTAGGTTTTATTTGTTTTGCTAAGCTTCTTTTTTTTTTTGATTCATTCATATATATTTAAATTTATATCTCGTGAATTTATTGTCATATATATAATCTGACTATTTGAGCGTTGATTATTCTCAAATTTTAATCAATAGATATTTTTGATCGACCGGATACACGAGATCTAATTATGAAAACAAAAGGAATAAAAAATAAGATTTTTTTTAAAATTTTTATACTTTATTTGTCCAGCAAGTAATGGATTAAATGCATAAAGCCAATCATGAACATCTTTTTCAGCTAATGGTTGAATAAGAAAACCACGATATTTTGAAACAACAGAAAATGTATTACGAGCACTCTAAAAAAAGAAACCAAAATCTTATTTTTTTTAATATTATTCTTTACTCTTGTTCCATTTGCAATATCTTCATCATTAAATTCAATCCGAGCTGTAGCTAAATTAATTAATGCACGTTCAACAGGATCTTTTTCATGATTATATATAAATGCAAATGGACGTCGTACAACCTTATAAAAAAAAATATTCTTTTTGTTTTTCTATTAAAATTAAATTTTAACATACAACAAATTTTTTCACCCAACCAGTTCCTTTTTCTTCCAAAAAATTTAAATATCCACGACGTGAAACAACAGGTGATATACGAACTTCATCAATTGATGGAATATATTTTAATGCAATACCTGATGTATTCATTAAACTTTCCATTGAACGAGATTTTGGCATATTTGGAGATATTGAACCAGACATTGCACCAACTTGTGGTAATGATGACATTGGATAAGATGGATCCAAATGTGCAAATCTAATAAATTTATGCAATAGATGTTTTTATAGGTTATGAACTTTAATCTATGAATAAAATATAACAAAGTTTTTTTTTTGCCTCGGAAAAACTTTGTCTAGTGCTTTCATTAATTTAGGACAAAGAAAAAATTTATTTATCCTATTCATTTTGAAAAAAGATATTCTCATACCTTGCAAGTTCTGAACTACTAGAAGATGCTTTTATAAATGAATTAATCATATTTGCTGTATTCATATGTAATGGTTGTGTACCAAATGAATATGTTGATGTTGATTTAAGTAATGAATGAACTGTTCGAAAATCATCCGATGATAAACGATCAGTTGTTACCTATTTAATTAACAAAAAAAAAAGAAATTTTTTTTATTTCTAAAAATGTTTTTTTCTTACTTCAATTTCTGGTACATTTAATTTTGATATAATTGGTGGTGGTGGTGACATCATTGATAAACACTGACGTATTAAATTTTCTTGACGATCATCAAGTAATTTTGATGGATCAATAGGATTTAATGCATATTTTATTTTTTCTGGTGAATTATCATTTGATGGTGATAAGGGATTTTCTAAACGATTTTTAACATGTAAAAAATGTTTTGTATATTCAACCTAAATAAAAATTAAAACAAAAAAGTTTTTTAAAATAAATAATAAAAAAAAAGAAACTAACACATTCAATTTTATATAATTTTTCTAAATCT